>CM035128.1:42306848-42346643 GCA_020205605.1 Panax ginseng | reverse complement strand
GCCCGCGCGCGAGCGGTAGTGGACGAAGCGGAAGCGAGAATATTAGCTTGAGTAATGCAAACATTAATGAGAATCCAATGCCCCGAAAACCTAAGGGTTCCTCCGCAAGGTTCATCCACGGAGGTTAGTCGAGAACTAAGATCGGTAGAAAGGCGTGAGTCGATGGACAACGGTGAATATTCTGAAGGCTTGCTTGTTGGTCCCGAGGGACGGAGGAGGCTAGGTTAGCGAAAGATGGTTAATCTGACAAGCATCATCATGACGTCATTCTCGAAAATGTTTTTAAAAGTTTAATTTGCCAGCAGGGGTTTGGCTACATCTAAATAATTGATTGAATTGAATTATTGATTTGAGTCTATGCTATTTGAATCGACTAGACTAATGTTTATGAAAACTCTAAGTGTTCATTGAAAGAAATTTCCGAACCAAATTGTTTGGTGCGGAATCCTATGATAAGGCCGAGGTGAACAATGTTGTTTGGATAAATGATCCATCTAATGGCGTAAATATTAGCTAGGTATGATTAATACGTTATGCATGGCGTGAGAGGGGTACAATAGGCTAATCACCTAAAGTACTATTAATGGTAGTTTACCTTCTTTGTGATTGTAAACATACAGGGTAATGTTTTGTTTTCTTGCGGTATGAATACCGTTAAAACTATGTGTTCATGGTCTATATGACCCCTCAAAGACAATTTGAAAACTTTTACTCTTGTGAGAGGTGTATTGGGTAGCATGTGATGATATGTGTGAATGTTGTAAGCACGAGATAGAGTTAAGCCAGGAGTTATGAGGGAGGTTGGAGCAGAGGAGATATTCGAGATAAGGCGGTTGAAGGTTGAAATAGAAGCCAAAGACACCGGATATATACCTTGGACGAGCTTTAGTCATCACCTTCATGCGATTTTGATGCAGAGGATGGAGCGCCTTTCTTCAGCAGAGATAGGCGTTGATGAGAATTGAATAAATTTATCGTCAATCAAAATAAGAGACAACGATATATAGAACTCTTGATTTTGTGTATATATACTATATGTTAATCGAGGTAACTTATGTATGTAGATGTCTCGGTGAGAAAGATATGTGGAATAAGAAGGATCATATTCACACCCAGAGCTAATATCGAGGCCAACGAGATGAAATAGAAGCTCACTAGGAACCCAAATCGGACGAGGTGGCTATCGTGGAAAAACGTAGCATCGGATCCGTAAATGTTGGATTTGTGAGATAGTGATTCGGACACTAAAGTTGAAGGCGCTTTCAAGCATCAAGCGGAGGTGCGAGATTTGGAGAACAAGGTTTCTTCATTGGAAAGGTTGTGGGAGATAGAAAAGTTGATGTGTCGAGCGTTAATGGAAACAATGGAAGAGCAGGATAAGCTCAAAATCCAAATTGACCGGATGGAGCCTCTCAAGCGACACATCAAGTGAAGGACACACCTCTCCTCGTTGCCCGACTTATAAGAAAGGTGGGTGTTTTAATTGTGGGATGGAAGGACATCGAGCGAATGATTGTCAGAGAAAAGGCTTAGTAAATAAGTAGTATGGGTTATGTATGTAATATGTGTGATAAGTAATGAACTATTTTTAACTTTTATGTTGGTTAAGATTTTAAATCCAGACTTTTCGTAGTCACAAAGGGATAGTTTGTTAATTAAAGCGAGGATGTCTTTATGTAAATATTCGATAAATGAATATAAATCTAAGTTTGAGAAATGAAATGAGTTTAATACATTAATCTTATGCAATAAGGTTTAAATGTAAAGGTATAATTTATGGTTTTATTTAACTAGATAATGCCGCCAAGACGTCAAACTCAAAACCAAAGGATAGATGAATCTACTAATCTTTGAGGAGCGACAACTTAATCGATGCAAAACTTTGCAAACATTATAGCTCAAAGCTATCTGTGAGGAACACCGATTCTATGGAAAACCAGAGACAATCAACAGCAAAATTCAAAGACTTCAAAGCAGTAGGACCACGAATTGAGAGGATCGGTGACCCTATAGAAGCCCGGACTTGGGTGAACGAGATAGAGAAGGCGTTCATAATCGCTAAAAAAGTAGATGAGGGCAAAAGACCGCTTTTGCCACTTATATGATGAAAGGGAAGCTAACTTTTGGTGGGAGGCAAATAAGACTCGGCGGGAGAAGAAGAAATTACTTGGGATAGGTTTAAGGATTTATTTTTGAAAACTATCTCTCTGTTAGTATGCGAGCCTAGAATGGAGGTGAGATTCACGGAGTTAAGCGCAGGATAACATGACATTGCGGAGTATGCCACAAAATTTAATGAGTTGGCTAGGTTTCTCCACATCAAGTGGATCTGAGGCTAGGAAGGCAAGGAGATTTGAGTTGGGCTTAAAACCACGGCTCTACAATAAGGTGTCGAGATTGCAAATCAATACTTTTGGCAAAGACACATCGTAGAAGAAGCTATCATTCTTTGAGCAGGAAGTGAGGCCATGAGCCTCTACCATAAGGAGAAGAATAATAAAAAAGCAAGTCGGGAGGAGCAGTAAAGATAGAAAGTAGTAGTGGGAATAGGGGTGAGAAAAGAATGAGGAATTTTTACGAGAAAATGCAAGTAAAGCGAGGAAGGTATAAAGAAGGTAGTGCAAAGGCAAGCTGCGGGAAGAATCACTCTGGCGAGTGTCTCGAAGGGAAAGTTTGTATCTTTACAAGTGCGGCAAGAGGGTCATATCTCTCCCAAGCGCCCCAACTCAAGGATGATCGGTGGATGCTTCATATGTGGATCGGTGAGCATAAGGTGAGGAAGCGTCCCACAGAGGGGAATGGAGGCAAAGGAACGTAACCACGGGGAGAAGCGGTGGGGCGTTAGCAATTTCGAGACCAAACTCAACCAAGAACTCCAACGAAAGCAACTCAGGGTTTACAAACATGACGGTCCGAGGATACGGTGGCAGTTTGGAAATAGAACTCAGTCCTATTTGAATAACTTATATATCTTATATTTTCGCTTAATCGGATGAGACAAGTGTTATGATGAATAATTAAAGATCGATTCGATCAAGTATGATCGAGATCTCGATATAATGATTATATGTTATGTACCCTTATGCATATGAGTTTTTAAAGCGGTGATTCAGGGGACGGAATCCTTATAAGGGAGGGTGAATGTAATAACCCGAGATTTTCTATATAAAATAAATAAGAAATTTTGCGTATAAATTTTTTTTTTTAATGACGAGACTAAGTGTCAAGTAAAGTGAACGATAAATGCGAATACATTTATTACTTGAAAAATTAGAAATAATTTTGGAATTATTAATTACCACAAATTATATGGTAATAAATTTCTGAGCCAAAATATTTTTATTAATTATTTTCCATAAAAACATGATTGGAAATAATATATGAAGTGATAATTAGATTTATATAATAAATATTTTATTATATGAATTGTTCGAGAATATTTAAGTTAATTATTTTAACTTGATTATTGATCTTTGTGTCACGAAGAATAAGTCGTAGACATGAGATCCAAACCCCGGATTGGGATTGTAATCAAGAGATGAGAATAATAATATTATATTATTTTACAATTACCATAATTATGTCTTTGGGTATGTGCAGACGAGATAATATTGAGCAATGACGATCAATTAGGTCATAGCATATTACTAGTCTTTGTGAAACCCTAATTATTAAACTCGGTTATGGGATATTTACGAGTAGTGGTACGTGTATATGAAGTTCTTGTGAATAAGAATATCGGTAATTAGAAGAAACCCTAATTATCGTTGTTATGCGTCGATAATTAGGACAAACCCTAATTATTATAACCCTAACAGGTTGAAATTAGAAACCGTAACGATTTGTGTTAGTAACATACAGATAATTAAAGAACCACTAATGGTCAATTAGAAACCCTAATTGATGACGTTGAGAAACCCTAATTTTAATTACCAGGTTTAATTTCGATGTTATTGTATAAGTGTTTTAATTTACCAAAGGATAGAAGTTAATTGGTAAATTATAAGAATTAAATCTAGTGATTAAATATTACATTTAATTGCCTTGTACTAGATTGCCCATACACTTTTAAACAAAGCCCAACCATCACCCATAACAAATCAGAAGCAAGGATCAAGAATTTTTGGCAAAAAGGGTATAAGAACACTAAACCTAGAAATCCTTTGATCGATGTTATTTGATGCAATTGATTGTTTAAAGTTGTGTAATAGAATGTTAATTGATGATATGGGTTGATAAATCAAAGACCCATAACATCAAAGTGCACGAATTTGAAGAGTTAAGCAAGTTGGAAAAATCGAATTACGTTATTTTTTCACCAAATGTCAGAGGCCATAACTCTTTGCTCGATCATGAGTTTTGTTCTTCAAAAGTTGTTATGTGTAGCCTGATATGTGGTTTTTAATCTGCAAAAAGAATCAAGTCCATATCATGTATAGAGTAGAAGTTATAGATGGTCAAACATGGTTGACCGATCATGATAAACTGTTTTTGGGCAGTCTGTAATGGGGGCAGTCTGTAATGGGGGCATTCTCGTCCACTTTTTGTGCTTTAAAAGGTTTAGACTTTTGATATGTTGTAGTGCACTGAGTTAGGAAGCCATAGGCTTTGGAATGACCTCATTCCGACCTCGGATGAGGGAATTACGGTGATTGGAAGGAAATGTGTCAAAACTGAAAGTCAGCAGCGGAATGTGCTATTCGGGACACTGTTTCAATCAGTTAATGTTTTCAAAACATTTTGGGCTTTTGGTATGTTATAGTACACCGAATAAGCTTTCCATAGACTCCGAAACGGACTAAATCCGATATCGGAGGAGAGAGTTATGACATTTCAAAGTAGTAGTGTCAAAACTTCCCAACAAGTGCGGTGCAGTCCATTTGAACGGAATTTCTGGGCTGATGTGTTCGGAATTTGGAAATGGTCAAAGAATAAAAGTTGTAGCCCCAGAAGTTAGCTTCGCGTGGGCTCAAGAATCGCTCAAAAATGTTTTAAAATGAAAGAGTTATGACTATTTTAACGAAAGAGGGTAAAGCTGAAACGAGATTGAAAACTGTTATGAACGTCCACTTTTGACGCACTGTTTGGGCTACCTAATGAACCCGAATTGGGTAATTCGTATTTTTTAAAAATAGTCTTACATACCATGTATAACATATCCAAAAATCAGATTAATCGGAGTTATGAGCAATGCGTTAGAAAATCGTAAAGTGAGCTATTGAAAAATTAGTATAAACCAAGTCCCACATCGACTAAATTGAGAACTTCCCGTTTTCTAAACCTATAAATAGAAAGGCTTTGTTGTGGGAGAACTTTTTATTAAGATCTCCTTAGTTAAATTTTGGCGTGGAAGTGCGTATTCAGTCTGTGGAATTCGTATTTCCGGGTATGTTTCTTATTTAATTTTTGTAATGTTATTATTTTTAATTGTTAGTTAAAGTTTGAATTTTTGAAGTTTAGTTAGTGTTGTTAATAAACTAGTTAGTTTACTATGTTTATTTTGGCTTGGAATTGATTATGTAAATGAGTTATTTGTGATGACTTTTAATATTTTGTGATGAATTTCATTAATTAATAATTATTAATGATATTAAAGTTATTTAATGATTATATTAAATAATTTAGTTTAAAATGATTTTAATATTATAAAAATCATTTTAAATGAAAATAAGGTATTTAAAAATATTTTAAGTTATAAAATATAACTTTTAATATTTAAATGATAATTTCATTAATAATTAAATATTAATGATATTAAGATAATATTAATGATATTTAGTTTATTTAATGATTAATATTAAATAAATAGTTTAAAAATGGTTTTACTTATTTAAAAACCATTTAAAGAGGATATTAAGGATTTAAAAATATTTTAAGTTATAATTAATGACTTTTAATATTTGGATAAATAGTACATTAATATTTAAATATTAATGGTAATTATTTGGGTAATATAAATGTTTTAAAAATAGTTTGAGTTATTATAAATAACTTTTATATTTTGAAATGATTTCATTAATAGTTTAGTATTAATTAAACTATTAATGATAATGGAATTGTTTAATGTTTAAATCATTTAATTATGATTCCGATATTTGAAAGTTATAGTAACCAAACTAGTGACTTGAGAACCGATTATTTAGTTACGAATTTGAAGAACACCTATAATATGATTATATCACTATAAGCCCTTTAGTGATGATTTGAATTTTTTAAATTTTTCAATTTCGAAATTGCGAAAATGATTAAAAATAAGATGTCCGATATTCTGAGATGTTGAGGTATAGAATAAGAGTTTTAGACTCGGTATTTGCCGATAAAAAAGTTGTCGATGCGGCAAACAAATGTTTAGGACCTTATAAAAGAAAGAAAAGACTACTGTAAGAACATGGATGAGATATTTGAAAAATGTATAAAAATATTTCAAGTATAGAATAGGAACTAAAAGTATGATCACTGTGATTATGTGATTAGACTATATGTCTTTGACTATAATAAGCGATCTTATGTGTTAAGATATATTGTTCTAATCGAACGAATGATCTGATTATTGATAGGTTGTGATAAAGAGATAAAACCTAAGTTGAGATTTGTAATCAGCGAATCAGGCAAATATCCTACCTTTGCATTTTCTTTATGCAATGGACATGAGTAAGAAGTTTCAGAATTATTCTATTCCTGTACAGATTATGTACTCTTTGATTATCAGCATGCTAGCTCGGATATATATTACATTCGTTGATTTCTAAATGGTTATACAAGTGTCCCCACTTGGATAACCATGACATTATTCACATGTTGATATACCTCCGTCGATTACCGGTATACATATATGTTGAATTACATATTATTGTTGAAAGCAAGATTAAAACCTTTGGGTTTGGAACCCGGGCATGTATGAACATCCCTATATGGGAAGATTTTTTTGCAAGGCGGATAGAGTGAAGCGATGAATTTCGTTCAAGTTATGTAGTATTGATCAATCAGGTACAGTCTGGTGATCACCCTCCGCGTGCTGTAAGCTAGAGCCGGTTTATGGATGGATTTTTGCCAAACCTTTTGAAAATGAAAAGAATGTTCATAGTATGATTCTTAAACCCTATTCATGGGTAGAGCGAGCCAAATTTAAATAATTTGGAAGAGATTTGTTATGTGAATTTTTATCAAGATGATTACTTCACAAACTTTCGATTCGTTGTAGAAGTGTTATGTAAAGAGAATACTTATATTCTTTAAACTTATATATATAATTGCTATTACTTCTTTGGGCACTCAAATGCTCATCCTTGCTTAAATTAAATGTTTTCGGTTATGTATGAGCAACTTTGAAGGCTCGAGCACGAACAAAGGAAAAGGAAAGCTGATCGAATAAGTGTGTATCATGAGTTAATGGTTATAGTTGTATTGGTATCTATTCAAGTATTATAAGGAATGTATTTGAAGGTCACGTACCTGGGGAAGTAAACTTTGATGTATGTAAATTAAGTTCGAATGTATTTTTATTTTAGTATTATTCAGCTTAAAGAAATGGTATCGTGGAGAACCGAGTTCGGGTTTCAAGTACCTGGATTTGGGGTCGTCACAATTACTCATTCTGGAGACGGACCCATGACCTCCCCACGGTGCGGTGCACTCTAAACTAAGAACGAAGGAGAGATTGAACAAAGACTTACTTCTTTCTATAAATAATTATATAGAATAGTTCGTTTGAGTGACTCACTTCATAAAGTGGGGACTTTCTGGCAAGCCCGAGGGCCTTATATATATAGGCTTCTTTTTCACATCTAAAGCTATCTCGGGTATTGTGAGCCGAAGATCTCTGTCTTGTCAACCATTCTAATTCCTAACCTGGAGGTTGGCTTGAGATAGCTCGCCCAAGAGAGGGGAAGGGATATACTCCTATAATAGTTAGCCACTCAGTCCTATCGTAGTTAGAGAATCCGATCTTTGAAAGGGGCGTAACGGTCTCGTAAAGGCAAAGAAAAAAAGGGATCCGCCTCGTCATTAGCATTAGACCTATAAGCTAAACTCGTTGGGGTGTGCAGTGGTTTGCGAATTGGTGTCCCTGGACTGCTCCGTGGAGTGAGGTACGCCTCTTTGAATAGTTAAAGTAAACGATTGATTTGTTCCCTACTCTGCTACCGCTATTTTACTCACTAGAGGAACCACCAGGATGAGTTAGATCTTCCAACCTTCTCTTTCGTAGAAGCCTTGAAGCAGCAAATTGGGGGGTGGAAGATGGCTTTTCGTGTTATGGTTGTTCCGTTTGTTCACACAGGCAGCGTGATTGTGGGGACGTCTTCTTTCGCAAGGTTGCTTGGGTTTAGGTATAACCCATATGCGGTTATAGTACTCATCTTGCCACCTTCACCTAGTGAAAACTTAGTAAAAACTCAGTGGCATTACGGGTAAGAAGTAGTCCGATGCCCTAACCGATCTACGAGATACCCGGGCTTGCATCATACCTCATTTGGGGAGAGGCTTAGTCTGTTATTGGCTATCAACGACTTTGGTCGCTTGTAGGGTTAGATCTTCAATGCAGTAGTTCTTTCTTTGAGAGTGCGGTGTGGACCGTATCCGACGAACCACATTTACCTACTGTCCTATATACGTTAGGCGGGGATGGTTTCCTCTTTGATCCGTTGGGCTGCTTGCTGCTGGTACGCCGTTTCTGACATGTCCACATTAACATTCAATACGAGTGTGATACACCAGATCCACGTTCTTTACTTACGCCGCGATTTTGGAACGTGGGTAAATTAAAATGGGAAATTGACTGATTTCGGCTATTATGCTATTGTTTATTTGTCACATTCCATACCTTTCCAGTGTGATCTACTACAATTCTTTATTGTAGACCTTCTTAGTAGTGACACTTGACCACATACTTCTTTTACTTCAAACCCAACTCTTTAAGGAAGATTTTCAACCATAACATCTCCTTGCAAGATTTAGTAGTAGAAATAGATTCTGATTCTATGGTCGACAACGCAACACACTTTTGCAACTTAGATTGTCTCCATGAAAAGTTAATAGATATCTGGATGTAGACTTTATCCGGTCATGATCACCTGCCATATCTGCATCTGTGAAGCCTTTTAGCGTAGGTGATGCCTTCCCTCAAACACACTTTCGATGTGCCTCTTAGGTACGATTATTCCCAATGTTGTTTACCTAGATTTAGAAGAGACCCACTTAACACACCAACTACATGTGCAATATCTGGTCTTGTACACACCATGGCATACATGGAGCTCCCTACCGCTGAGGCGACGGTTGGTTCGAGAAGGAAAGTCGGTACAGGCTTAGAAAAAAGGCCTTCCAAAGGGTCTGACTTACTTGGGGGCAGTAGGGCTAAAGGATAAAGGAAGACCGCCTAAAAGTTGAAATGCAGAAGATATTAAATATAAACTGCTTTCATAAAAGCAGGAGATTCTCTTTGACTCGGTGGCTTTTTCTTGTTTGATCAGAAGGAAAGAGACCTGCACCAGGGATAAAACCTAGTCCATGTCCCTATTCTATATAAGTAAGTCGAGTAACTCAATTACCTCTCTAGAGGCGTGGCGCTTTTACCTCTTTTATACCTATTTGTTGGCAAAAAAGGAGTAACTGGGGGGAACTCAAGGCGTGACTCAATAGCTAGCTCAAAGGTTTCGACCCGGGAAAGACAACTCCAACCGGATAGTTGGGGGCTGTCAATACATATCTCACAGGTCTTATCATAAGCTGACAATATGATATGGATTGACAAAGTGTACTTCGCCTGATGGATTGCCCTCTAACTTGCTTGCGTAAGGGCCCAGATCATACGTACCATCCTGCGGTATTCGCCGTGAGATGGACATAGACCAATCAGGGGAGGGTCTGAGTAGGCATTGTTTAACATAATTGCCAATAGCGAAGACCCGTCTTTTTCCGCCACTTTCACAGCCTTCGTTTCGTACGGGTTTGATTCTTGGGTTGCGTGGGAAGGGAATGTAAACTAGTGTTGAACAACCCTTTTTCCATATCCGCTTCTTTGTCCTGGTAGATCCAATTACCGGAGGAGCTAATGATCATAGACCAATGACCAGCCAACTCTCCTGGTGATGCAAAGCCGGTGATATTGTCTCTTCATTTTTGAAATTGGGAAATCAAGCCATCATCAAAGGAACCTGTGCGCGGAAGGAGCTATACAAGTAATGAAGTCATCAGCAAGTGAGTCCTTTAGCTTTTCAAGTTCCAATTACCCCCGGACGCTTCTAGGGCACCCTCAGCCTCATGTCTTATATAATCAAACCATAATCGCTATAGAAATCTTTCCACCCCGCCTAGAAAGGAAGGTGCGTAAGTACATAAGCAGGAAATTCGATCATTTGAATTAGTTTTTGACTGACAAGCTAAGCTTGAGCAGTTTTTGAATTGAATTCCAGCCCAAGGAGTGGTGGTTTGGACATCGAGACCAAAGAAAAGAGATGGCTAAGCGGAGGACCTGCAAGGGTTAGTGTTTCAAAATCAAAGGTCCTGGTCCTGAAAGGGTGACCCAAAGGGAGATCCGGTTCGCCTTCATCAGGATTGCAAGGCTCGAGAGACCTTCGCCCTCAAATCGAGAGAGCTACCCTTCCATCTTCTTTTCTATACATAGACCATTTATCAACGAAGAGGTCTTTAAGGTGGTCCACTGAGAGGAGAGGGAGGAGTGACTACCTGGAAGAGAACTTCTTTCATCAACTACTTAATTGAGAAGTGCATACCCGGTAGAAGTAGCAAAGGTCGGAATGGGAGCTGCTCTTGTTCAAATCTCCCCTGCGGTTGCCGTTGAAGGAAGAAGCTTAGAGGTAATTCTACCCGTTGAGGTCAAAATACCCTCCATCCGAGTCTTAATGGAAGTAGAGTTGCAAGAAGCTGAGTGGTTCCAGGCTCGATCAGTTAAACTTTATTTTATAAAAAAGGTTGACGACACTTTGTCTAGGACAACTCTATCAGAGAAGGTTGATGAGGGCTTCTGATAAGAAAGTTCACCCTCGCCATTTCAGGGAAGGGGATTTGGTGTTGAAAAAGATTTTCCCTATTCAGAACTCGTGGAAAGTGGACCCCGAATTATGAAGGTTCGTACGTCGTTAAGAGAGCCTTTTCAGGGGGTGCCCTAATTTTGACCAACATGGATGGAGATGAACTACCCAACCCCGTGAAATCAGATGCTGTGAAAAAGTATTACGCTTGAAATTTGTGTATCTCAATCAGTTGAATTAATGAAAACGATTTGATCCACTTTCGTAACCCATTTTATTTTCAGAAAGACCGGGGGGGTCTCCTGTCAATTCCGGAGGCATTCTCCGCAGGCTATTAGTTTAGCTCTATAACATAGATACAAGAATCTTATTTTGGTGAAGCTAGAAAGGGCTTCTTGTTTAATGGTCCCATAGGAAAGAAGTAAGAAAGGGAAATAGCAAGAGCTCATTCGGAGAAAAACCCGAAGAGCCTTACTACCTGCTAGATGAGAGCTAAAGCGTTGGGAAAAGGATACCTTACCGAGTCGAAAAACCCGAAAAAGCGCTTCGACCAAACTGGAGAGGTCGGTGAAGCATCTCCTGGAGAACGAGTTCGATCCCCCATAGGTCTTTAGGAGCTAGCATATGGGGGAAAAGTTCGACACCACATGGGGTAAATCGACAATAATCATGGCACAAGCTGCGCTATACATCGTTCATCGTTGGAATAAAAAGGAAGTTCTTTTTTTTTATGTTACCCACTGCTTGTTCGACTTTACATCCTTTGCATCTTTTGACATTCCTAACCATAACATCAAAAAAACTCCATTAATGTTTTGTTTGCATAATCCAATCGTTGTTCTTTTTGCTCTGTCGCTTAATCTAAAACATCGTGAATTCCCTTGCAAAACTCGTTTGTTCAATCACACGTGCACCTTAATCCTCATGTTTGTTTTGAAAGTAGCTGGTCTGTCTCTCTCTCAATCGGTCTGTCCAGTCAAGTCCTTGACTTGGTCGTAGGTTGAAAGTAAAAAAAGTAGCTGCTCTCCTCATTAAATACGACCTCCGAATAGAAGAATTGATAAGTGGAAAGCTTCGTTCTTCCTCTTCTTCTGCTTAAGACTTTAGAAAGCATTTGTGGGTGATATGAAAGGCATCCGAATCCTTCTTCCGATCCATATGCATTTAGCCTAGTCATGAACCACCATGGTTGGGGCCATGGTTGGTGATCCTACGTGAGAGAATAGGGTCGATGGTAGAGAGTCGGTGATGCCATTCTTTCTTCAAAATGCATGCAGATTTCAGCCATTACCAAGGCCTTATCTTTCTTGCAGAGGGGGAGCTTTGCCATTTAGTCCAAGTCAAAAGCGCTAGCCTTATTAGTTAATGGTTCTTACCGACCCCCAACGCCTGATTCACTCCTGACTGATGAATCCGGAACGATCTTTGATCACAGTCGGTACTAGAAAGAAAGCAAGATTTTCATGCCCGATACTCAAAGTAAAGCACGCACTTTAAGTGGCACGATTTCTGTCGTTGCGCAGGGATGCTCTTCCCGTAGTGCCTCCTTCTTCCTCCTTATCTCTTTCTCTACAGCCGGAAGGAAACTTCCTAAAGAAAGAAGATAAAAGAGCCTTCAGGAAGCCACTTTCCCAATATATATAATTATTCTTTATCACGGTTAGAAATCCTCGTTCACCACCTACATGCTATCGGGGGGCCGAACCCGCTCCTCCGCGGAGAAGAAATCTTCCGAAAAGTTCCCATGATAGTTTGTTGGTGTCTCGATCAATGCATTTGCCATGAAGGCTATGCTTTCGCTCTGCACTATCAATAATCTAGAAAGCATAATCTAATATTAGTTTGGGATGGGATCTGCGATATTGAACTCAATCTACTAGTTGTTTCAGAGAGATAAAACGAGTGCACCGGAGAAAAGAAGGGAAACTTGGTATGATATGGTTTCTAAGCATAAACTATACCTGCTGCTCTATCATTAGAAAATGTTTTCTTGAGAGTTAAGCGATGAGTTGGCTAAGCCTATCTATTAATGTGCTCCGGTTCAGGATGTTTCAGAACAAAAGGTCAGGACTTTCCTCCTAACATTCAAAACATTCCGGCACCATCTCTTGCTCCAAAAGAAAGCCGGTCACCGTTTGGTCTAAGAGAACTAGACTACTATTGAAGAAGAAGAGTAAGTCTAAGATGAACATTTACTCAATATTTGACTCAATATTGATAAGTAAATGTTAAGTGTGATATATAATAGTAATTTGCTTAATGGCTCATATATTGCCCAAGACGTTAATGGGCATCAATATAACAAATATAGTTTCACTCAAACTGGACTCCACCACTTCTTTGGAAGTTCCAATTCAAACCAGTGCTTATAACCTATGACCTTCTTAGTTATGTAGATGGTTCTTTCCCTTGTCACCCTCAATTCCAAGCCGATGCTATTGGGAATACTGTGGTGAAGTCCGAGGAGCTTCTTCGTCTACTTCCTCATCCTCAGTAATTTCAAGGGTGATATGTTGGGAGTTCCCTAATAATCTAAGAGCATACAATGAATGAAGGAAACAACCTGATCCTGATTCCAAAACCTGAAAAATTTCATTAGTAACGAATTCCGTAACTAATTGCTTTTAGTCTTTACTCTTTGTCTCATTCAAAGCGGAGGGTCTTGGAGGTGTTAACACCTCTCCCTTTTCTTAACTCCCTTAGGGGGTCAGACTTCGTAATGAGTTGTATCTAATGTGCTAAGAAATAATGCCCGAGCTTCTGTACCACGAAGACAAGAGCTAGTCAATTCCTCTAAAATATGGAATACCTTTATTCCTCTAGCCTCAAACTACTCGATTGAAAGAATAAAGAGCTTTCTCCACTCCATCAAGCCTTCAGCTCTATCAATAGAGATAGATGCCCCTCTTCGAGCTGCTCTTCCCAACTACCGATTATATAGCTATATATAGCTAGCTGTCCCTTGCACCGCCTTAATCAGGTATCTTTACCTCATAGAGACAACTGAGCTTTCCTTCTTTATTAGAGTACTTTATCCGGGATAGAGGGAGATAGAGATAGAATTTACCTACCCTCCTAGATCGCCCTTACCTGGTTATTTTTCAAGTGTTTGAATTGAAATACTTAGAGAAAAAAGCTAGGATCTAGCTAAAGGTCTTATTACTGGCTAGCTGAACTAAGGAGAAGAAACTCTAGAAGAAAAAGAGTCAGTCCACTTATAAAGAGTTAGATTAGGTGAACTGCTTTCCCTACTAACAACCTTGTTTAGAACTTGGATGGCAAGGCGGAGCGTAAAAAGCCCTCAGTCTCCGTAAAGGGCCTCGATTCCCTAGAGGTCGACTCTTGCCACAAGGAATGTCATTGCTTTTCGGCCGTTCTACGATATTCCTTGCAGGATGGAACTTTTAGTTGACCTAACTTTCTAGTGAGCAGACCTACTCGAAGGAAGGACAAAGAAGGGGGTTGGGGGTGCTTCTATCTAATCTCTAATCCAGGTCTTACCCCTGCTGCTACAAATGGATTGGATGCACGGAACTCAACTAAAAACCCAAACTCATAACCCAGCCACTCAGCTTGACGACCGAATTGTTAT
This sequence comes from Panax ginseng, assembly GCA_020205605.1. Lineage (NCBI taxonomy): Eukaryota > Viridiplantae > Streptophyta > Magnoliopsida > Apiales > Araliaceae > Panax > Panax ginseng. Next base: position 42,332,060 of record CM035128.1, on the reverse strand, counting down.
CCTTCATCGGAGAATGCGAGATGAGCGCTCCAACTGATTGGAGTCTTCTCGTCAAGACTAATAGACAAGTAGGTCAAGAACACGAAGTCAGAACTTTCAGAACTTGCAGGCCTTTTATTATATACATTTATAAGCTAACTCACCAAATAGATCAATGACTCCAGCTCCAAGCCGAAAGGGACTTGTGAAGATGCTACACTCATCAAAGATTTCGAAACTCGCCTCAAAACCTGTGTGGTAGCATTACCGGTGCAAGGCCTTTAATCCTCTTTGGTTGCGGGCCTTAGTTGGATCAGTGGGTGGAATCGAAGTGTAAATATGAGTGTTCTACTCCGAATCAGGTGACCTTGGGAGCTCTTTAGTTAGGTAACACAAGGAAAAAGCCTTGCGCGAAGACTTCAAGGAAAATCCTTCTTAGTCTACTAAAGGGCTCAACATCGCATTTGCATTTCGTGATCAAAGACGGAAGACTGACTTACTCAGCAACAAGTCGCCATTTGCTTTACACACACTAGCGCTTTTAATGGACTCAAACCCCAAGACAAGTCTTGTTATGGCAATAATGCTTCTTTTGCGGAAAACTAGGCCACTTCAAGAGAGAGGGACTGTAGGTTCTTCAAAGCCTCTCTCCAAATGAAGAAATTAGAGGGGAACCTTTCTTCTCTCTTCATCATTGAATCTAACCTCATTTCTGGTACTGAGAACTCTTGGTGTGTTGACTATGGGGCTTCGGTCCATGTCTCTAATTCTTTGCAGGGGTTCAGGAAGCTAAGTGAGGGAGACCTAAGCCTTTACATGGGGAACAGAAGGGATACTTCCTTGGGGGCAGAGGGGTAAGGCATCGGGCGATCCAGCTTCTACATGCCAGGTTGGAAATGATGTATAGTAACATTCCCTCTTTCATCATCAGAAGAATCGTTCTATTCCTCAATTGGCTTGTCATACCACCTAGCCTTCCTTGGGTCAGGAAGAGCGGGATGGCTTAATGACCGTGCATATAAGGATGGAATCGGGGTATTCTCAGTTGGCGAAGCCTTTAGTCCCCCAGCTCAGATCAAGTTTTATCAATTGACGAAGCTTTTTTGTACCCTCCAACTCCCGACTCAAACAATCAATCAACTCACACTCGAATTTTCATAAGAAATGTTCAAAATCACTGATGCCTTTGAAAGGAAACTGAGATTTTATTACAGTTGTTGGAAACTGCCCACCTGCGACGGGTCTCCTCATCATCCTCGTCATTGCCGCCAGAATCTTCATTGTGAAGCGAGGCTAACACAAGGCCCAGATTTGCTTGATCTCTAACGATTGGATATGGAAGGGATACTCTGCTTTTATTATAAAGCTCTTAAAAGGATCTCCTTTCTAGGGACAAAGAAAGAGGTGATCTAAAGCGAGTTCTCTCCCTCATGCTCAGACAGCTGATAGCAAACAGGTTATGGCACGTTCAGAAGAGCTCCGAGGAACTGGGCACCAGCTCTCGATTCTTCCTTTAGCCGTGGACCATAGAAGCGATGTGCTCAAGAGCAGTGGAAGGGGAGAATCTCAGTTGGCCTTATCCAGTGTGAAATCCATTTTGATCAAGTACTCCCCAGAGATGCGGAGTAGAGCAGTTTGGTTAGCTCGTAAGGCTCATAACATGAGTCACGCAGGTTCAAGTCCTGTCTCCACATGACGTTAATCTATCCATATTATGTCACATTCATTGACCTTAGTGTCCCCCCGAGAGAACTAGAACTCGTCGGGAGCTAAAGCAAGATTGTTAGATGCTATTTAAGCAGTTCTTCGTTTGTTTCAGGCTAATGCTAGTAATCCCGATCTATCCTATCACCATTCCAATTAGCTATTGCCCCTATTGAGTAAGTAAGGCTCCCCCTCTCCTTTACTAATAGGGGGGTCGGTAAGCTAAGTCTCCAACCCCTTTACTAGTAAGGGAAAAACTCTATCGAGTAAGCCCGACTACAAAAATGCGAATCAAGCTTTTCTTGATAGGATTAACATAGGAATCATTAATAGTTGAATTCTCTCCGGAATTGCCCAATCTGTTTTAAACTCACATTTACCATGTCGCATTGACAAGTTTAAAAGTAGCCCAACCTATACAAGGGCATAACGAAGCGATCTACTCATGTACGAAAGAGGGATATTCGACTCAATGCAAGAAGGGAAGGCGATGAAGGAACTTCTTGTATACAATAAAGTTGTGGCACTTGAGGAATATAATCTGCTTTGCTTGAATGAATGAAGTAGGGAGTAGTTAATGAATTTCTTGAAGCAAGGATGACTCCTCAATTCTCAATTCGGTAAGGCATTATCGACATCTTGGAATGGACCGATTCTTTGATCCACCCACTTCTTCACGGGTGGACCCTTTACACCTCGCCCATGACCCAAAGATTCTATTGAGCTTCCTCCGGATAGGAAGAATATTTCACGCTAGAAATGTTGACTTACATTTCTCTGTCCCGATGCTTTACTCTAACCAACTGAGTGAGAGAGAGAGAGGATTGAATGAGGATGGCAAGCCCCGATAAATGACCTTATTAGAGTGAGGCTTCTAGCTTTCCTCTAGCGATGGGGGTTTATGATAAGAAGAGGCTAAGCTCTTTAAAGAGGATGAGACTTAGTTTTTTTTCGTTATTGACGTTGGAGCAACCATTTTTCTGTCTAAGCGGTAGTCTCATTTGATAATCCCTACGGATGATGAGTGGAATAAGCCTACGGATGATGATGTTATGGACCTTGAGACCCATACATTGCATGACACGATTCACTGCATCAGCGGGTTTGGTCATTTTAGTGCGCATCAATGGCATTGCAAGTTCAAAGTACCTATGTGGCGGAGAAATCAAGTAGATAATTTGTCATTACGAGACATGAGTAAAACCCGACTAGTTACAATCAAAGATCTACTCAGTTTATTCTAACTATAAAATCTCGTGCTCTATGCAAATTAACAAAGCTACTTGACTCCTCCATTTTCCATCACGAGACCCCCTAGCAGACTCTCCACCCGAGCAAGCCTTTGAGAAAAGAGAAGTCACTAGCTTATAGGAGGTTCTCTAACTGTAGTTGCGTGTATGGATAGTAGATGGCCTACAAGAAGATTGGAATTTATAGCGAAGTCATTGTGGATGCATTGAATGAGAATCAAGCACATGGCGAGAATGACACGACAAGATTTGCGAGATGCATTTCGGCTTCATATAGGTGATACTGGTCTGCTTTGGATCATGTTCTAAAAGCAATGAACAATGTGATTGTAGGAAATCACATTGTCGTCGCCTGATGACCCGATCCACTCGATTTTTGAATATTCCATCCGTGAGGTTAGTAATGAGGCTAACATTTACGGCCGCAAAAAGAAGCACCTCGAAAGCTTAAAGACAGTATCATCTTTGGTGCCAGTCTTGATGTTTACAATGATTTTGTTGATTTGTATAACAATGTTCTATTGGATTCTGAGAGGATCACATCTAGTGGAATTGGCTACTCAAGGCTATTACGGATAGTAAGCACTTTGCAAAAGGAATGGCCGTTTGATGACGCGGAGGATCGAGATTCTGAGATTTATTTTCCGATTAGTTCCAAGATTGTGTGACAAGTGAAATGGAAATTGTGCTACCGATGGGGTGAAATCATTGTAGTTCAATGCATGCTGCAGTTAGAGAATGCCTTTGTTGGACACATCTTGTATATGAGATGAATTTGTGTTGATGGAGATTTCAGAGCGGAGGATAAAGAATTGCTTTTTGGAGCAGTTGAGTCAGGTGTAGAGCTATGTGTGAGAGGGACCGGGATAGGCTTGGAGAATCGTCTGAGGTATGAAGGTGGGGCTGATAATTGGGTTGTGAAATGCGAATGTGGCGCTCAAGATGATGATGGGGAGAGGATGGTGGAATGTGATCTTTGTGAGGTCTTAAAAAGTTGTTACTATAAATGTTATCTCTCGCGAGAGCGTTGAGCTTGAGCTCTAGCTCTTCTTCCTCGTACTTTAGCTTTTTTCTTTTTCTCTTAACAATGAAAACTCCCTATTATTTTCCCTAAACTATCTAAATTGATCAAAGGCTTTTAACAAGATTTTCTTTCGTCGGAGAATAGGGTGCTCTTTCTTTACTTTAGAAGATTTATTGCTAGGATTCTTCCTTGTAGTTACCGCACAATGACCTATCTTCATTCCCTTGGAACTATGTATTATAGTTAGTAGATCACAGAAGGAAGTCAATAGCATACTAGAGTAGAGGGAAGGAACTTATTTAGCAATACAGCTAAACCACTAATTATCCATAATAGGTGCCTTTCTCTTTTTTTCTTTTGTTACAGAATTCGCATTAAAGATCAGAGAAAAAGGAATCAGTCTTAGTAGTTCATAGATGGTTAAATGCTGTCGTCGGAGAATAACTAGAATAGAAAGAACTAGGAAGAAATAACACAGGGAAAGAGAACTCGTAAGAGTAAGAGCAGCCCTTCGTGTAGGAAGGTGTAGGAGCGAAGCCACTCTTGCCCCTTCTTCAACTAGTCTTAGAGCGGAAAGAGTAACCAAGAAAAGGCATGAAGGGGCTTACTAATAATAAAGATAAGGCATGAATGAAGGAGGTTACTAAGTCATGAAGGAGCCTAGTCTATTTGAGGTGGGATGCCCAAGAATAGAAGTAGTCATATGCCAAAAATCCTCTTCTGTGATATCAGGGAGAAATCATCTGCTCACTTGCGATAAGAGGTTTTTCCATTGATTCTAGCACAACCGATTTGACATCGGAAGAAGCCCCACTATACTAGATTGTTGCAATTTGGGTGTGGGATCCATCAATGGCTAGAAGCACTTAACTTTACTATCGTACGTCCGGTCGGTGGCGGGAATTCTTGAAAAGGCCTTCTTGCTCTCACTGACAGAGCTAAGCCGCTGAGGCTTTTATGGCTACTGCTACTAAACTTGGTGCTCTTGCTTCGGTTGATCGAAGAAAGATGGTGACAGTGATCGGAGAAGGTCCCTCTTTCAAGCCCCACTTCCCTCCATTCCCCCTGGCACACACACGCCTACATAAGACGAATGATGGGGTTCAGACCGGGAGCTTCCATCCTTAAACCAGTCAAATTTTTATTCTTTTTGTACACGATATCCATAGATAGATAGGCACATAGTAAAGAAAGGCAGAGACCGAAAACTAATAGTAGGATCATTCTTTGGTTACGATCCAACTTACTCTAAATATCCAACAAGGAGGGGTTAGTGAGGTTAAGAGGTCCAGAGGAAGTAAAACTCGTAGTTTCCAATGAATCGAAACATCTAATCGTGGAATGTGAGAGGTCTGGGTAACCATAGGGAGGGGAAGGTGGCTAGCTTCTTTTCAGTTTAGCTTGGCTTTTTAGCCAAAAGCATAGTAAGGCTTCAGGGATTTCTTCAGGAAAATCCCTTGAAGAAAGGCTTCAGAAAGAGCTCTACGCAAGGTCCTTGCCAGTCGCTAGGCTCCCTACCCCTTCTCGAAAAGTAGAGTAAGGGTGCCTCTATCTAGATGCAAATCTATTTTCCAGAGGTCTCACTTGCATTCTTTAACTGCATAAGGGCATAAGCGAAGTCAAGGGATTTCCATCTAACTAGTGGCTAAGAGTAAGAAAGCTACCTTCATTCAACAGATTTGTGGTTGAGTCAATAACATGCTCTGGGTCGGGAATCTTAGTTTGTACTTTTCACTTTGATTCTCTTAAGATATTTTGAGTTGGGAGACTCTTCAAAGTCCTTCTTTTCCTATCCTTAATCTATAGGGGTTTAGCCAGAGAAGCTAACCACATCTTGGGATACCTAACAATAGGTTGACATTAGAGTTTGCCGAATTGACCGATTGGATATATACATATCATGTGATATCCCTGTCTCATGGGTGTTTCATAGGAGGTTTGAAACTCACATTTTTCTTTACTTGCATCGATGTTCCTGAAGAGACGGAACAACAACAATTGTCTAAATATCAGAGTCAAGGCAAAAAGATTGAACTTTTCATAGTCCCAAGGGTTCCTTGAAAAGGAATCTCTTTTCTTTAGTCGATGGAACTTTCTGCAAATTGCATGTGTTAATAATTTCACTATAATTTTTTCACTTATTTCTGAGGGATAGTTTTCTGAGTTTGAACTGGTTGGCAGAGAACAGGAAAGAGCTACAAGAAGCAGGGGGTGGCTGCCCGATACGCCAACCGGTAAGTCGTGAGAAAAAGCAACTATCAGCCTATATTCACTAAACCGGCCTACAGTCATGTCACTCCAAAGAAGAGTTAGGAGTTCTTCCCGGCCCGCTATTCTTGACCAAAGGAAGGAATATAGTCAAGGGTCTACCGCTTCTCCTAGCTACTGAAAGAGCACCGATTTCTTAGCAGCCTAACCTCCTTGTTATAGCCACTTCCCCGCTATCAAAGTCTTTTGACTTCTATTCTTCAGCTTCCGAGAACACGAAGCTAATCTAAGCTAAGAGTTGACAAATGATTAATACGTCTTTGCTTTGCTCTCTAGACTTACCGTCCGTCACGGGACCGCCTATGGTCTGGTCCACACGGGAGGCTACCCAAGAAAGGATAGCTTTAGACTCATTGGTGTTGGATCCTAGGGTCAGAAAGGTACTGTAGCTCTAACTTCCTAATCACGGAGAAATCAACTAGATCAGATACATGTCCTTATATATGCTAAAAGATCACGCCAGGTCTACCCACCTTTATGAATTCTAACCTCAATCAGCGGCTAAATTTATTAGTATTAGTAGAACCCGGTCTTTCTAAAAAGAACTGGAGATGGAAAAGATTTGGGGTGCGACAGGAATAAATGCAATTCAAAGTAGTTAAAATAGAATGAAAAGTAGCATTTAGATAGCTCTATAGATGTAGCTGAAGAAAGTTCTAATCAAAGCAGGCGAAGGCGCTGTTCTTGCTTTGCCTCCTTTCTCTTGATGGAATATATCAATACCCAAGCTCCAGCTTTGCTTGTGTTCTTCACCGGTGCCCGCCGGATGTATCACTCATCCCGCTCCTAAGGTAAGGAGTCTTCTGTGTGTTATAATCTTTACGCGAATGAATCGCATATGTTGGTTGATAATTGCTCGGGAATTCATTGATAATGACTTTGCCAGGTTCTAGGGGGGCTACTCTTCTTTTTTGTCGATTGAGCCGCTCTCCCTCATTCCACTCGTCCAACCCTCTTCACGAACTTGTACAATCAATGCCACAGAGATAGCCAATTCTATTATCAAAGAAATAAGGAAACGGGCGACAATTTGGCACCAGATACCGGAGGTGTGGAAAGAGCAGCTGTGAGAAGCGGAAAAACCATAACAAAAGTCAATTGGTCATAGAGGTTTCCACAGAAAGACTCCTTGGTTCTGGCAAACGGATCACAATTATAGGTACTTGGGAGCATATCGATGGAATGAACGAAATACAAACAGTTAACATAATATGGTCATATATCTTAGGTTGTAACTTGATCATGAGCGAATTTGTTGATGTTGCACCCATGAAGTATGGAAAGTGCCAAACATTGGGAACTACCCGGGGAGGAGTTAGGAACAAGAACAAGGAGAAGCGGGAACTACTTAAATGGAGGAATCTATTGTATTTCGTCCTTTGTTTCCCATAGCAACTGGGGATCAAAAAGCACAAAATTTGATGACTTATTAAGGGAAAGGCGAAGTAAGAGCATGCTATTGGAGACGTTGCAACATATGTCGGGGAGGCCTCCGTTGATTGCGTACGAATAAAATACGAGTCCAAAGGTAGGGTAAGAAAGGGTTTAGCTAATGGAGATATTAACTCTTCAGGGAACCCGTAACGCGTAAACCATGTCAAACCAAAACCGATCAATATCCGAACAGAACGTATTTGAACTTCTCCTAGAATAGTTTCCGGTGCGAAATAAAATTCATAGGATATATATATGAGTAATTCAAAGGAGAAATATAAAGATTTGATAGGATTAGATTCATTTTAGTAATGAACAAAACAAATAGGATTAATTATGTATCACAATTTCATCACTACATCGAAGGCTTTTTTATAAATATATTGAGAAGATAGCTTGGTATCCAAATAGTCAAAATGATTGTGATCCTCATTGTGTACATAATTCGTGTTAGGATCTACCAAAGAAATTGGGTGGGGATAGGGCATATAAGAAAAAGTTTCCATTTCTATGGTCATAAAATCAAAAGAGCACAGAACATTTTTATTCTCTAAACAAGCGGGTTTTGGTTATTTTCTTATTTTAGCACCCTAGTTCTCTTGTTGGCTTTGATACCATGAAATAAAATAGAGAAAAAGTCCTTCAAGAGAATAAAGAAATCAAAAAATTTTCAAAGAATTAGAATTTGTAAATCCAAAGAAAGAGCAATCTACTATATTCTTAATTTATGCCCCTGAGAATCCCTGAACCGGGGAGAGTGCAAGCGAATCTTTTCTTTGGAGGAAAGCTTGGGAAAAGCATAGAGCGAAAGCGAGAGCTTACATTTTCTTTTCTATTTTTTAAAAAGAGCTAGTGAAAGCGATAACGATAGCTTACATTTTATAGCAAGCTCTTCCATTCTCTTCCCCTTGCCTAGTCCAGAAAGTCGTAGCCATCTCGGACATTTCTTTTGTCGAGTGAAGTCACTCGATTTATTGCTTTCCTCTTTTGCTTTTTCGACACAAGTGCTGCAGTGAAGGAGGAATGGATTAGATTCTTGAGGAATTCAATAGCTCATTTGGAAAGGAGGCGGGGAGCATAAAAGAGTATCTAAGGAAGTAGTTTAAGTCTTAGGATCTTTTCTTGAAAGAGAAGGGAATCTTTTCAATGAGGGTAGAGTAATGGTCAACTCATCATTCTCATGATCGAAGACTACATGTTGAATCCACGTCCACGCCTAAAGAGAGGATGGGTTCGTTGAAGGTAGGCTAAATCTTACACTCAACTTGCCTTCTTCTCTCTTACTTTAGCTATAAGCTTTTGTCATTGATGTCGGAAAGGAAAGAGAAGTGGGTGCAGTCAGGTATTTAGCCCCTGGGGTCACCCCGAGGAGATAGACATAATCGCCTGGCGAAACTCGACTTATATTATCAACGTAAGCTCCTTCTAACAGAAATGGAAAAAGAAAAAAGTTAAAGTACGAGGAAAAAGAGCTAGAGCTAGAGCTCAAGCTCAACGCTCTCGCGATAGCTAACATTTAGTATCATGTTTTGAAAAAAGAGCTAGCTCTCATTGCTATGGTATATGTTCAAGTGTCATTGCTTCTTGGTACTAACCACCCCAATTGTAGCCCACGGTAAGATACGATCCGAAGGGCAGGCACCTTTTTCGAACTCCTGTAGTGGAGTGGCTAGCACAAGTGCTGATTGGGCTCCAAAGTGTGTTTATGATGGGTTCCAAACCTCTGTATGCTACTTACTTACGAAGCCCTCTCTCATGCCATATGATCGTAGCATATCTAGGCATAGCGAAAAGCAAGCGAGCAGTCTCTGTATAGTAGTCACCGGAATCTAAGACAGGGCACCGTGGAAATCAACACCCTCTCCATGAGTTGAAATGCACTCGATCTGTCCATCCTCATATATTATTCTAGTAACTCTATAGTTCTTCTTTCCCGTGCTATCATGATCAGGAGAGAGGCTTTACGCAAGAAAGAATATATCGCCCAGTCTAATGGAACTAGAGGTAATGAATATTGGAAGGAGTAATGCGCTTTCTTTTTCACCTGGAATTGAAGTGTAAGAGAACCAATCCCATTGTCTTCGAATAGTCTTTGTATGCCTTTCCAAAGCCAGTTAAGAGATCAGACTTCATGGACAATAGGCCTCGGTAGTATCGACAAGGGAGGAGTTAATACCTGCTTAGCCCCTTTTTATGGCTTACCTTCGTACCCAATAAAGGTTTTACCGGCCAAGTCCAAACTTTCTTGTGAAAGTCTTGGCTTTTTCTTTTTCTATGTCTGTTGATGGAGGATTATTTCCTATATAAATACTATGTAGAAGATGATAAAGATTCCTAACAGTTAGAATCCAATTTGCAGACATGAAACTTAAAGAAAGGATGACTCCTAGAAGGGCTGGTTAGCTTTTGCACGTGAATCTTATCTGGGATCTGGGCTACTAGGCTAGGAAGGTAGGTTGTTGGGCGAAGAAGAACCTGGTTTCATGAATGAATGCCCTGTTGGAAGTTAGGGGAACCCCTTATTAGGACAAAGAAGCTGCTTCCCTTGGTTTGCTAGAATAGACTCTTAGATGGGTAGAATGCCCCATTTCAGTCTATTGGGACTTAGAAACAATACAATCTTTACTTTCTTTCCTAAGCTTGAATGTGGTGAAAAGCAAGTCGGGCAAAGCGATTGATTTAGTTGAGACTGATAGATAGAGTACAGAGTATGGGGCAGGACCAATACTAAGAGAGGGGACGTAGGACATATTTATTTAAAGGAATCGCTAGACAGAACTAAGAAAAAATAAAAAAAATAAAAAAACTATTTGATTTAAAGGATTAAAACCTAAAGGTTCCAAACCTCTTATGTGATATCACAGGGAGGAAGACAGCTGTGGCGCCCACCTGCATTGGTCTGCGTCTGACTACTGTTCCCTAACTGACATTCCATTCTCTGGACCAGCCGTCCCCCTCCTTTCCTTCCGCCAGCCGTCCCCCTCCTAGCCTTACCTTGACTGGTAAGCTTTCTCACCTGGATCAACAGAAAAAGCAACTAAAACTCGATCGATGGAAGTTCCCTCTTCTCTTGGTCCAACCCATCCAATTGAAGTACCAGTCCCAGGGTTTAGAGTATCAGTGCTTTGAGTGTAATCTCATCTGCCCTCCTCTAATCTTCTGTCTCTTCGAGCTGTACCAAAAAAAGAAGGATTCAATCCAGCCCATGCTCTTATATCCTTTAAAGAAGGTGGTGATTATAAGGTCTTTCCATAGTCTCTTAGTAGAAACCGCCCACTCTACCCATATCATATTTGAGAATCTGCACTGCACACTTCTTAATGAACCTATCTGGCCGGGGGTTGATTTCCACGGTGCCCTGTCTTAGATTCCGGTGACTACTGTACAGAGACTACTCGCTTGTTTTTCGATATGCCTAGATATGCTACGATCACATGGCATGAGAGAGGGCTTCATAAGTAAGTAGCATGCGGAGGTTTGGAACCCATCATAAACACACTTTAGAGCCCAAGCAGCACTTGTGCTAGCCACTCCACTAAAGGCGTTCGAAAAAGGTGCCCGCGCCTTCGGATCGCATCTTCACTGTGGGCTACAGGTGGGGTGGTTGGTACCAGGTAGCAACGACACTTGAACATATACCATAGCAATGAGAGCTAGCTCTTTTTTCAAAACATGATACTAAATGTTAGTTATCGCGAGAGCGTTGAGCTCGAGCTCTAGCTCTAGCTCTTTTTCCTCGTACTTTAGCTTTTTTCTTTTTCCATTTCTGTTAGAAGGAGCTTACGTTGATAATATAAGTCGAGTTTCGCCAGGAGATTATGTCTATCTCCTCGGGGTGACCCCAGGGGCTAAATACCTGATCGCACCCACTTCTCTTTCCTTTCCGACATCAATGACAAAAGCTTACAGCTAAAGTAAGAGAGGAGAAGGAAAGTTGAGTGTAAGATTTAGCCTACCTTCAACGAACCCATCCTTTCTTTAGGCGGGGACAGGATTCGAACATGTAGTCTTCAGATCATGAGAATGATGAGTTGACCATTACTCTAACCCGCTGAAAAGATTCCCCTTCTCTTTCAAGAAAAGATCCTAAGACTTAAACTACTTCCTTAGATACTCTTTTATGCTCTTGCCTCTCCTTTCCAGTCGAGATATTGAATTCCTCAGTAATCTAATCCATTCCCTCCTTCACTGCAGCTTCAGGTCGACAAATGCAAAAGGAGGAAGGAAGTAACTCCAGGACTTCACTCGACAAAAGAAAAGTCTGAGATGACTATGGCTTTCGGACTACGCAAGGAGAAGAGAATGGAAGAGCTTGCTATGAAATGTAAGCTATCGGTATCGCTTTCACTAGCTCTTTTTAAAAAATAGAAAACGAAATGTAAACTCTCTGCTCTATTTACTTGCAATGTTATGCCTATCAAAGTTGGCAAACGCTTCTATAACCTTAGACTCGTTACGTTGTTCGACTGAACTCGTTGGCTCCGCGTCCACCGAAAGTCGGTAACCTTCTTCACTTCATGCCTTTGATAGAACGGAGATGGGAATTAGGCTTTTGGTACTACAACTAGGCTCTTTGCAAGATTCTCCGCATCTATAGGGAGAATGCCCCAAAGCCCCTTTTCTCCAATTGCAATTCTAGAGGGATACCTTTTAGACGCTCTCTTGACATTAGCAGAATAAGAGCAGTGGGACTTGAGCTAGTGGGAAAGATTAACTATTTGAATGTCCCTCTTCGATTTCGATGAGCAGAGAATTTTTCGAACATTAGCTAGTAGCCGCTTTCCTGGGACTTGCACTTTCTTCTTTTAGAGAAGGCTTGGCTCTATTTATGCTATTTCCATCCACTTGGTTGTTCTTCGCGAGTATCTCTCATCTCTTCCTAGGAATCCAATGGTTACGCTGAAGAAGGACTAACAGTTATAACCGAGAAAGTGCTTATGTCGACACTAGCAAGTGACTCACCAACTCGGAAGTAAGAAAGACGAAAGAAAGAGGTATGAAAACCAATCTACCCGCCTATTAGCTATTCTAGCCAAGGCCAATTTCATGTGTTAAGCATATAGACATCGAAAGTTTTTGGAAGAGTGCGAGGACGAATAGAACTTAGATTCAAAAAAGCGAAGAAAGAGCTTTCTGCAAATGATTGCACTTCGCTATCCAGGATAGCTATTCAAAGCATCGAGAAAACAAAGAGATTGTTAATAGTTTCATAAAAGCAAGGGATTTGCTAAAGCGACTAAGCAAAAATCCTTTACCACGAAATCGTGAGATCTCTGAAATGAGCATAGTGTTGAACTCTTTCAAGAAGCACCCTTCGAAAGAAATCCTTGATTGCCATCGATATTTCCTCTCTAACTACCCCCTTATTAAAGAAGAAGTTCGGGAAACCAAGTCGGGCCCCACTAGCCCTTTCACCTTAGAAATAAGAATATTTAAAATAAAAGAAAAGAAACTAGCCCCGGATGCTCAAGCTCAATATCATATTGGTTGTGTTCTACCAACGAAAGCGACCAGAGCCTAAAAAAAGCACCGAGAAAGAGAGAAATGTTACGTATAGGTTCGTTATATCTCTCTTGTGGTGCTATATGATCTTTAGCTATAGGTCTCGTGTGCTTGCTATAGAATGTAATTGTCGAGGAGGAAGTGGTAGCGGTCGATGGATGTTCATATTTGAGTATTTGATGACTTGACGTCACATCAAGGTGATAGGATTCAAACCTATGGCCCTCTATACCCAAAAAAGATGTAACTTGACGATTGCGCTTACACCTCGTCTCACCACCCGGAGCATATAGATCCACCCGATCCATGAACACTCAAACTGAACTCGACCATCCTTTTGGGCACATGGACACGAGAACCAATCCGAGTAATCCACCAATTTTTTAATTTGCCTCCAAAGAAGATAGGCGATGCCAAAGCAGATAGCGCAGAGAGCGCTCACAATTTTGTACTCTTTCACTTTCATTTTTAAATCCGGCTCGCTCCCGGCCTTTGGACCCTTCGCCCACTTAGAAGTGGATTGAACCACTTACACAAGGATTTTTAGTCCTTTGCTCTAACCGGTGAGCTACGAACCACCTTCCTAAAGTATGTTTTCTTTTATCGAATAGCATACCGCCTTACCACTTGACTAGTAAGGGAAAAGCCCTTTACTAAAAAAAAAGAGAATTGATAGGCTTTTTTTGCTTGTTCGTCAAGCTTTCGAGCGCCTCTTTCAAGCGCCGCCTAATCCCCCAACATGCTCAAGAATCGAGAGCCGTCGTGGATTTGGACTTTAGGAGGGAGCTTGCATATAGAAAGAAGATAGGCCGATCAAATAAAAACAACGCGCTCCGCTCCTAGTCACTAAGTAGTGGTATTCGTCCTCCGGGGATTTGGACTCAACCAAGAGGTTCTTTTCTCTCACGTAATTTACAGCACTTGCTTTTCACTTCCGTGCGGAGGAAATTGGATTTGAACCCATGATACAATCTTCTTGTATGTCTATTTAGCAAACCAATGCCTTAAGCCACTCACCATACCTCCAAGTTGTTGATCGGAATGAAATTTGATGTGCGGGTTTGGTTGGTTGCCCAGAAGGCTATATCGATCCGATCAATTTCGTAGAAGTAGTAAGCGTTAGTGCGCATACTTTTCCTCTATGAGGGAGACTCTATCCAGATCACCATTCAATATTTCTTTGCCCACTCTTGGCCAAACCACGGGCACTCAAACCCCAATGTGAGTCGGGTCACTTAGCCATGCTTCATAATTAGAAAAACAAGCATCGTGGAAATACATGCCACTCACCAAAGAAAGATGATGGATAGTTGGCGAAATGGGCACTAAAGACTTTTCGAGAGATCTCCTCCAAATCACTTTGGTATGCATTTATCGAAATCGTGAGCATCGCATGTAGGTTCCAGATCCAAGTGGTAGTGTCGGGGCCTTTAGTTAGTGTTCTTGAGAAATGACCCGGTCGGCCCATTCCTCGAAAGAAGTTTATATGTGATCCCTATCTACCAAAAATTTTACTTCTGGTTCCGGCGAACGAATAATCATTGAGTCCTCCTCTTTCCGGAAAACACATACAATGAGACCCACCAATAGTCAAAAATTAGTGAATCTTTAAGAGATATTTATATAATGAGTTTGTTTCTCTTCTATTTTTCTATCTCCCATCTATCTATTTTCTTTAGTTATTCACTAGAACAATTATGATCTAGAAGTCGATCAGGGGCAAGTGTTCGGATCTATTATGACATAGCTATGAGGCGCTCAACGGACCTTTTTAATCTTATAAAAACGTTTCTAGGCTTTGGATTAATGCAAAAATGGCTTTTTGTGCAACCTAGTCTATATTCATATCTCAATTAGAAGTTCTTAGATGGAACTGCTTCATGTTTTACTTTTTTACATAGAACATATTACTATTAATCTATTTCAAATCACCCGAACAACCATTAGCCATTACTAATAGATATCCTGATCTATATATTTAGATCATTCGAAGGTCTCTTTCCTTATTTTTAAAAGAAAGACAAGAATGAAGTATATTTTGTAGTCTATTTGTGTATCCTTTATCCCTACGAAATACCAAACGAAATAGAACTCTTAGAAGGGATATAATGAAATTTATTGATTAGTTCTTCCCAGAGGAATATATTTTGTAGTCTATCTGTGTATCCTTTTATTTGTTATTTGACTGATGGGGCCAAGAAACAATTAATTATAAGAAATAAAAAAATATATAAATCCTAAATAACTAAATAATAAAAAACTGTGTCTTCTTTTATTCGAAACGCCTCGTGATCTTCAACCAATTATGTGCTTCAATATAATTACTAGGAGTAAGCGCCATAGCTTGTTTCAATACTCGGTGGCTTGATCGAACCAAGCCTCCGCTATTTGAGAATCTCCTGTCGAATGGCCTGTTCTCCCCGATCGGAAGAGGGAGTCAATTCCTTCCTTAGAACCGTACTTGAGAGTTTCCTACCCATACATGCGGTTCGTGATCAATTCTTTTGGTATCTCCCATTTTAATCTACCATATCTAACTAAATGAGATTTCTCATAGATCTATCTAGTTTTGGGGGGTTAACCAAAAGAGGTTAATGACATGAGTTTTAAACTGAAATCTTAAATTTTTATTAAGAATCCCTTTTGGTTTCTCTTTTCTCCCACCTTCGGAAGAATAAAGCATAGGCATTTACATTCATCGTTAGAATTTTCTTAAACGTAACTATCTCGGTTTCATATCTAAATTTATATAGAATTTTTAAAAAAGACTTTCCTTCATAAAAAAGAAAAGACTTACTATCTTTGGGATCTCGATCTACTACACCGCTTTCAATACCTTAGTGGATCGACTCTATTACATAAGTTGATTCCTAACGCTTATCTCACATCATGACATAAGTAAGTTAGTTATTCGCTAATTGATCTTTACGGCGCTTACTCTATAAATTAGATCCTTTATCCATAGAATAAAACATTTAGGCGATTCTTTCTTCACTTCATATTTTGACTTCTATGAAGTTTTTTTCTTTTCACAAATTTGATAAAAATCGTTGTTTTAGGCGATTCAGTATGTAGAAAGCCAATTTTGTTTATAGTATTTAATAGTGGATTTGATCCTTGTTTCCTTTTTCTTTCTATAGTGGAGATAGTTGCACGTAATGATGAGATCCATGACCATATTATTAAAAGCTTGTGGTAAGAACGGATTTCGTTCTAGCGCTCGAAAAGAATATTCCGGAGATTTTGTATGTTCTCCGTTACTTGTGTGGATAAGTCCTATGTTATAGAGTATATAACTTCGATCGTTGGGATCAATTTCTAGTCGCATAGCTTCATAATAATTATGTAAAGCTTAGATAATTTCCTTCGGATTGAGTGACATACATTACTTATTCGTCATTCAATTCAAAGAATCTCCATTCCAGAACCGTATATGAGATTTTCATCTCATACGGCTCCTCTTTATGTGCATAATGAAAATAAACGGGAATCAAAAAAATGAAAATATTCTCATTATGAGGTGGTGTTTTTACAAGAAATCTCTAACCAACCTTCCCGCAAGAGATCTTTTCTTAATATCAAACATCTTGGTACTAGATAGAAATGATAACTCCAACAATTTCTTTGTTCTCAACGCCCCTAATTTCGTGAATTACTCACTTCAACAGCCTTCGATGGTTATACGGGTATCCAAAATACAAACGAGATGGATGTTTGTTGTCCCAACAATTCTTGTTAGTCCCGAGCCTGATAAGAAAAAGGATAATTTCTAACAAAGTTTTCGTGTTGTTGATTCCTGGGTGTAGTGCTTCTTCCCCTATGCGTTCTATTGGTACTAGTGGAGTAGGATTGACCTGTAATACAGAACCTATAGGTATAGCCTTTTGCTCAATACTAGAATTGACAATTGAAACATAGCATCTGAGGTTACATTAATCGAGGATACACGACAAGAGGAATTATTTTATTTCCAAACTTTACCTTCAATAAGCGTAGATTTATTTCAAAAAATTCCCTAAATCGATCCACTAGCAGGTAGCGGTAGGAGATGAAATCCAAAAGACCCTTATTAGCGTGTAATAGATTGGCCCGAGAGTCATACGCATAATCGAGAAGAAATCCCATCAATAGATTGAGCGGTAGATAAAGGATCGAGGATGAGAGGGTCTTTGGGTTCATAGATGTTGGTTCCTTCCGTCTCAATGGCTCTTTAGGGTCTAAGGGCCTTATTGGACTCGCACAAGGTAGATCGAGCGCTACCGAGGGAAATTCGAGAGATCCGAGCTTCGTTAGGCTGTCAAGCAAAGAACCTTGCTAAGGAGAGCAGTGCAGTCCGGGTCAGATGAATTATCTCGGTCTTGTCTGCGAGTTAATCAATAGTATAAGGAAGATGGCATAGTGAATCAACAGAATGCCTTGTTGTTGTGTAGTTAGTCTTTTCGAGTGTTGGAGTTATGAAGCATCTTAGAGTATTTAATTCCATTTTTCTCAAAAGCTTCAGTCTTTCACCCCCCAAGCTGTGTAGAGAAAATCTTTATGACTCTTAGGAAAGAGCTATAAGCAAGAAAGATTAGTTTGAGACATAAAAAGCAAGGATGGATAGCAAGGTGCAGAGCAATAGTCTTAATGGAAAGGAATGACTAGAAGCCAATTCACCTTTAAGCTAATTACCCTCAGCTAAGGAATGAGGAGATAAAAAAGAGTATGTTTGAAGGAATTATGTAACTAGAAGGGAGGAGTTCATACCTGGCAAACTCAGACATGCAAAGAGCATGCCTACTGTAAATAAGCTCTTCCTAGGCATAAGCTCTACTTTCTCTCTCTTGTGGTTGCATCTTGTCTAGTAGGTGAGGCTTTCCTCACAAACTTAATTAAAAGGGAATGGGATTGTTTCATGAAGCAGGCAGACAGTAGGACCGAAACAAGGATAAGGACAAAATTTCTCAACCGCGTTCTCTGGAGAGAGTTGCCTACCTACCTTCTTGGGGGAAGGATCAAGTCGAGGGGTAGTTCCATGTAAGGGATTTAGGCAATACACCTTATGAGACGCAGCTAACCCCTCACTACTAGACATGGAATAGTATAGCTCTTAGAGCCATATCTTACCCATAAGCTTAGAAGCTCACGATCAGGTTAGGGAGTGTAGTCGGAATCCATGCTCCAAGAGTGACTATCATAGCAGCTAAGTTAGTACGCAAGCATTGGAACCGGAACTGGAACACTCATAGAAATAGAGGGGAGCGGGGGGAGATGCGGCTTCTAGAGCAAAGAAAGAAAGCAATCCAAGAGGCAAAGGGTGAGTCCCACACACCCCCGACAGGTAAATAAGAGGTAGTTTCTACCCGGGAAAAGCCCTTTATCAGGCAAATAGAGTTGAAAAAAGAACTATCTCGTTCTCTGAAGCATCAAGATCAATCATCCAGAGGGGGGTATATCCCATTCGCATAGTGTAGTCTTCCCGCTTCAATTATCAGAACTGAGATTGTTTGTTCTCTATACTCAATAGTTTGTTGTCATCAAAGGCTGGGACCCGAAATAGTGTTACTTGCCTCAACTTCAGCAGAGCGAGATGCAGTAGTTTCTGATTCCGTTGGTTAGTTCAAATCTGGAATGAAATGTCCTGTTATATAACTATTAAACACTATTGATGTTGGTAGAAAGTACACGAATTTAGGTTAGCTAATCAACTCGGCCGAAAGACAAGGGGCATAGGTTCGAATCCTACCCCCGCCTAAGGAACATTGCTCACCGGGATAGAAGGCTGGTCCCAACCCGTCTACCAATGTCATTTCATGAAGATGGACACTGGCTTGGGGGCAGGCACCTATCCGACATATAATCGGTATAGCCGGTATAATAAATTATTACTATGAGAAATCGTTCCACCCTATTCTCAGCTCTACTACGATTAGTGCCTCTCAAATTTAAATGATGGGAAATCCAAGCTATAGCTTTATCCTATAGATATATAGAAAAAAATGAACGAGGATCAGTCTTAATCCTTTTGCTTTTTAAAGTGAATGATCCCCTCGCTCTTAACCTTTATGTGACCACAATAGCAAGGGATAGGAGCTCCCCCTAGCTCAGTAAGCAAGTGCTACAAACCTTTGAAACTAGAGTAAAGGTACCCACGGACGCTCATTGTCCTAAGCCCCAGGCATCCGGTTACCTTTCACGGATCTCCGCCTCTAGCTTTTGCACTATGGTTACACTTATGGTTACACGAACTTTCCTGAAGGCCCCATCTTTGTCTCGAGGTCTTTCTTTTCTCACACAAGAAGACAGAACCTTTTTATACTTCAAATTTATAAAATTGAATCTATTTTAAGTTTAGTTCGCCACAAGGCATTCTAGCAAGGAAGCTAGCCTATTAGCTATTCTAGCCTATTAGCTATTCTAGCACAGTAGAACTAGCGTAGCGGGACATGACAACGGTTGGGGAGAGGGAAAAGCTATCAGACATCAATCCAATGAACAGACAAAGCGGCTTGGCCGAAGGGTCAGGAAGAGAGAACGACTATACTTTACTTTCTTTCTGAGTTAGAACATTAGGAACCTTACACCCATATGAAAGAAAGCAGCCAAAACAGTAGAGAAGATAAGAGACGGGTTTAGCTAGAAAAGTCTTTAGCTCCCACCTATCTTTGATGAAAGAAGCAAGCAAGTTTAGGTAGAAAGAACAGCCAGTGTCAAAGAGATGACTTCTGTTGAACTCTTCCTTTATATGAAGGGAATGAATGCCTTAATGGAATGGAATCCGAGATCCAAGTAGATTAGGTTAAGGCAAGCGCACTCAAAGCATGAGGTAGGGATCAGAGCTCCCCTCCCACTCTTCTTAAGACTGAGGCAAAGAGAAGCAGGGCGGAAGCTCAACCATCCATCAGCTTCGGATTGTTCTTTTGCTAAGGAATCAAAGTAAAAGTCTGGTTGTGCCCGAGCAAGGGCTTTCTATATGGAATTGAAAGAGTAGCCAACACCTTCGATTGAAAGGGGAAGAGTTCCGGCTGTTGCTATCATAGGAGCGAAATGCAACTCCTACTCAACTAACCGGAGATGAGATGGAGAAGACTCCTCACATCAAGCAAGTCAACCAATGCAGTTCATAAGCAGGAAAGAGGTTCCGTGATCATCTATGCTATTTCCTGACCGTATGCTTTCTTAGTCGGAGTTTGAGTTGAAGTTCGATTCCACACCAGATTCACTATATTATGAATCATGCCCTTCCTACTCGTGAGAGTTAATCCCATCCTTCGAGTTAGAGTTTCTTACATTTCGATTCAAATTTGATTGGATCCTTTGAACTTTCTTTGATGTCCATTAAAAAATCTGCTACCGAGCAAATGAAATGAGGTCATTCACTTTCTCCCTCCTAAGTTTGTTCTGAGCCCACAACTACAATCCAGCCATAAAGTTGTAAAGCTTATCTTCCTCACTTATACCATTTTGAGCATCTGAGATTGGAAGCTCTTCACATACTCTCTAACTGAACTCGTGTGCCTCAAACGCCTTAAGAAGTCTCTTGTTAGCCATTAGACATTACAAGACAAAAATTAAAATTCTCAGCTCTTGTTTCATCTTTGGCCAATCGGTGATAGGTTGGCATGAAGAATCCTCAACTCTGGTTCTCCACCATAGTTTTATATCACCCACAAGATACATGGAAGTAATGCTAACTTTATCCGCTTCTGGTATATGCACCACTCTAAAATACTGTTAGACATCCAACACGAAGTTTTCTACTTCATGTTCACCAATAAATGCACCATTGAATGAAGGCCTTAGGCTCAGGGTTCCAAACCTCTGGTCTTTCCCTGCGCTCTCAAACCTGTCGAGAGAATTTTTAATAACTCATTCAAAAAAATAGTAAGTTTTTTTCGGAGAAGAAATAAAGGATCGTAGGGTTGGTTGGCCAGTGTAGGCTTGCTCCGCCCTATTACTCCTGACACACAAGCCATCGCTTGAATGAATCAAAGAATTTCTCAGTTCGCCGGGAAGCAGAATTACATATAGTCAGCGAAGGGAGACATATTTGAAACCTAGCATTTGGGCTTAGTTCCCGAGTCTAGTTCTCAAGGAGAAAAGAGAGGCATTCCTTTCAAGTTTTTGTGCCGCTAGCATCAATAGAGTCACGGGAATATAAGCCAGGGCACCCATTAGGCATCTCGCTCGGAAAGAATTCCCTAACTCTATTTGTCTCTGGGAGGAACAGAGAAAAACCTGACTTCAACCTCCTGCCCACCTATGCCACAAAAGAATAAGTGGGAGTTTCTTTTGATGAGACTAAATGGTCGAAGCCTTCAATGCTAATGATTGATCAAGTCGATAATGGCCTAAAGTTAGACCAAGTCTGCTTCCCCTCATTGATTGGGCCTCTTGATCACGCTATCATGGAATCAGTCATTCATGCGATGATGCAATTGAATTAGCGATTCTTCTGCTACTCGATCTTGATCCGCTACTGAAAAAAGCGTACATGGGACTGGTAATTCAAAACCTTATGCTAGCTCTTCTTCCGCAGGGAAAACTTCCGAATCCTTTGTCTCTCGCGATGTCACATTCATTTAGACTCTTCCCCCGTGAAGAAAGGGAGTGCTTGATCTGGGAGATCGTCCATAAAGGGAGCCTTAGAAGACGAACTTGAACTAAAGCCATTTGTTATGGAGTCTCGGTCTTTTGCTCTTCTTGTGATATTGAACCTGAGCAAGCTTCTTCATGAGTTGAGATCCTTCTATCTTAGGATGCCTTAGACCTGGGGCAAATCCCTAATTAAGTCAATATGAAAAACTCTCATCTTCTCTTAAAGAGGGACTGAAGCCATCACCCTTTTTGGATACGTATCCCCTGTAGCTATGTAAGAAAGAGAGAGAGTTAACAAGCAATGAATGGATAAGTGGAATCACCCCTCTCACTCTAGAATTTCAACGAGCATAAGTTCATGCCAAAGGGGTAGGTAGAAAGTGCTAGATGGTCTTACTAGATGTTCCAATGCCCCACTCATAATCATAACAGGCATGTGCGATCGCTCTCTTCTTTTCTTTAAGGAGATCCGTCTATAGGACCCCATGCTCTATTCTAGCTTCTAGTGGACAAACTACTACTCAACCTGGATTGCTGACTGGATCCTGTCTCTACAAGAGAAGATATAATTCTCTTTTTGGCCAAATGGGTCGGGATCCCATCTTAGAAGAAAGATGTTGAGAGAGCAAACCGAAGAAGGTCTAACAGTAGTCGGGCTTAGCCGATCAGGAGCGCGGGGGTAGACCATCTAAAAGGAGATGCAATTTACTTTAGTGAAGAATCAGTCTCTCTTTTGAATTCATGAGAATCCTAATTCTAACTGTGGTTCCCTCTGGTAGTAGATTCAATCTCTCCTCTTCTTGATCTGGCATGAAAACTTAGTAATCCTATAAAGACTGGGTTAAGGGTATCATTGCAAGATCCACCCAGAATAATGGTTAGCATCCATTCGATGGAAGCGGACAGAGTCCCAAGGTTTCAATACAAAATCTTGCCAGCGCCGGTGGACTCTTTAGAGATGAGCCATGTATGTAGCTGGGAGGATACTCGTATATGGTTGGAATTTTTCATCCTTGAGGGCTGAATTATGGGTGGTTAAGGTGAGTTTAGAGTTGGCATGGGAGAAAGCCTTCGCTGTGTGCTCTTGGAGGTAGATTCTCAAGTTGTTGTTTATCTATTGAAACAATGGTGGAGGCAAAATGGATTGAATGTACCTTGGTAAAAGTAAGCAATTTGTTGGCTAGAGATTGGGTTGTTAAGTGGCAACATATTGAAGGCAATATGTGCGTGGACTGGATGGCAAACTTTTCTCTCAACCATGTTATAGGACTCTCTTATTTTCCCAAGCCACCGAAAGTCATTTTCTCTCTTCTCTTGAATGACCCGGTAGGGGTATCTTTACCGGGATGTGTATTAGTTAGTTTTGTTTTTGGGCCTTAAGCCCCGCATAGTAAAAAAAAAAAAGTAAGGAAGCAATGCGTATTTATTTCCTAGTCTATAGTGGATCTGCGTAGCAGAGCCCAATCTTCTACCCACAAGCTCTGACCTTACTTGTTGTACTTGATTCACCTACGTAAATAGACCACTTTTGTAAGGGCTTTCTTTTCTATTTGGGAATAGTGAGATCGAAGAGAAAAACTATGCTGCTTGTTTAGTAACAAATATTTTTCTTCATACAAATGCGTAAAAGATGTTAGCCGTACTTAAAAGCCGAGTACTCTACCATTGAAGAGTAAGGTAAGGCGGCTAATTTATAGGGTTGGATGACTTGGATGCAGGGGACTCATAAGCCACCTCATGTTCCAAAGTGAAACGGTTGTTCTTCGATCGAAGCTCCTCTTCCGACGATGGTTGGAGTTGGACGCTATCAAAGTTACTTTTGAAGGCTCAATAATCAATTGGAAGACCTTCGCTCGATAAAGCCTATCGAAAAAGATGAAAAAGAAGGAGGGGAAGGCACAAAAATAGGGTCTTACTAAGGCGGGCAAAACAGGGCTTTTCTTTCACTCCGGAGTATAGCGGAAGAGCTACTATTCCATGAGCTAAGCCAGACAAAGGGAGATCTATTTCATAAAGAGATTAACTGATTGCCTTAGCCGCCTTATAATGCTCAGCCTCGCTCTTATCGTCTCGGAAGTCTAGGATTCCTTGCTTTCGTCTTCTGGTACAAATAGCAGATGAGAGAGCCCTTTCGCATGGATTTCCTGCTATTAGTACACTTACAAACCAAAGCATACGTGAACTCCCCATACATGTAGTGTCTCCAGATTTTCAACGCAAAAACGACTACTGTCAACTCCAGATCATGAGTAGGATAATTCCTCTCATATTATTTGAGTTGTCGCGAGGCATAGGCTATGACTTTTCCATGTTACTCGAAGGATATGCATATCACAATAATAACGTCACCGATATGAGCATATCGACGATTGCTAGCTCCTATGATTCAAATACACATCAATTCTCGAGCCCCGCTGTTATCCACTACATTCAAAAGGGTCTGAAGTTGAATCATATCATTTTTTAATCTATTCTTTTAATGCAAAGGGCGAAGAAAAAAGAAATATTGTTTGTCCAAAAAAATAAATCAAGACCAACATTTGGATCCAGATAATGTGAAGTGATGAGTTGGTTAGTAGTCCTATAGTTATTAGTTTATAGTAAGAGGCTAGTCTTTTTTTTTTTATTGAATCCTAACCCTAAAAAACCAACGAGTCACACACTAAGTATAGCAATTATATCAAATGGCTAATCAATTTTTATTCAACCATATAGAATTAAGAATTAGAATTCTTCATTTTAGTTTTTATTGAATAGAAAAAGGAACGAATTTCTCTTTTTGTTCCATCACTAGATCGAAGGAAAGACAAATAAAGGTTTATTCTTCCCGTCTATAAATATCCAAATTTTGATGCCTAATACTCCATAAATAGTTCGAACAGTATAGGAACAATAATCGATTTTAGCTCGAATGGTTTGCAGGGGAACCCTACCTTCTCTGATCCATTCCACACGCGCAATTTCTTTTCCGTCGATACGCCCTGCAATTTGTACTTGAATTCCTTTTGTATCTGCTTGTTCGGTTAATTCAATAGCCTTTTTCATTGCTTTTCGAAATGAAACTCTATTCTTTAATTGGCCGGCTATAAATTCCGCAAGAATATTAGGGCTTCCGTAAGGTTTTGCAATTCTTGTGATAGCAATGTTAAGTTTTTGGTTCACAGACTTAAATTCTTTTTGTAGATTCATCTGCAATTCTTCGATTCCTCGCGGTCGACTTTCTATTAATAACTTTGGGAATCCCATATAGATTATGACCTGGATCAGATCGATTCGTTTTTGAATCTCTATACGTGCAATTCCCTCAACGCTAGAGGAAATTTTCATATTTTTTTGTACATAATTCTTGATAAAATCTCTTATTTTTTGATCTTCTTGTAAACCTTCGGAATAATTTTTTGGTTGTGCAAACCAAAGGGAATGATGACCTTGGGTTGTACCAAGTCTGAAACCGAGTGGATTTATTTTTTGTCC
>CM035128.1:42269348-42301848 GCA_020205605.1 Panax ginseng | reverse complement strand
TCTGGAACTTCCAAACCAAAAAAATGCAACATGAGAAGTCGCTTTTTACGTTACGCTTTAATAAAATGAAATGAATTCGGTAAGGGTAGAATACACCCTATGGTCGATCGAAGGTCCTGTGCCATTTGAACTCAAATATATCTTACCTTAAATCCATCTTTGTCCAGCCAGCTCATAACAAAATGTTAGACCGGCTGACACAACCGAATTGGTTGAGGAAAAGGAAACCTGTAAGACCCAAAATTATTAATAAATGAAATTTATTTTCCTCTATTTATTATTTTGAAATAGTAAGGGTTGATTTGATTAATGTGGATAGTTATGGGTAAAATACGTAAATATTTCGAATAAGCAAGTGGTTATAAAATATTCATTATTGTCGGGGAATATTCGTTTGGTCGTGGAATATTAAATCTTTGTCAGGGAATATTAAATGCTGGACAGCCTTGATCTTCATGGGCCCCATAACGGAAAGTGATTGGATGAAGAAAACGACAAATATAAGTTGTTTATAAATAACGGCGTAGTTGTTACCATTAATACTGTTGGAATACCCGGTGGTTAAAACACACTAATACGCGTTGTTGAACAGTAGCACACGGTATTACACCAAATATTGATTCTTACGTAAGAAGGCACTACTCAATAATTATTACAGTAATTACTGTTCAGTATTTTATTTTATTGATTCAAGAATTGCTGCATTGATATTTTATATTACTGTTGTTTCAATAAATTGTCATTACACAGTATTTTCCATTATCAGAGCAATAATTCATATTATCTGAATAATATTATTGGATAACATTATTGGCAATGTCTAGAAAGTTTTGTCTAAGGAGAGGTTTGGTCACCTAATTGCGCGCCAGTAAGGAGAGATCCTAAAGTATGTTTTCTTTATCGAATAGCGCCCTACCTTACCACTTGACTAGTAAGGGAAAAGCCCTTTACTAAAAAAAAGAGAATTGATAGGCTTTTTAACATTCGTCAAGCTTTAAAGCGACTCTTTCAAGCTGCCGCCTAATCCCCAACATGCTCAAGAAGCGAGAGCCGTCCCAGGACCGGACTTTAGGAGGAGCTTGCTTATAGAAAGAAGATAGGCCGGTCAAACAAAAATAAAGCTTAACGGGCCCTCCGCTCCTAGTCACTAAGTAGTGCTATTTCATCCTCCAGTCTTGGACTCCGCCAAGAGGTTCTTTCTCTCATGTTATTTCGCACTTTGTTTTACTTCCGTCTTGGGAGGAAATGGGATTGAACCCATGATACAATCTTCTTGTATGTCGATTTAGAAAACCAATGCCTTAAGCCACTCAGCCATACCTCCAAGTTGTTGATTGGAATGGAATTTGATGTGTCAGGTTTGGTTGGTTGCCCGAAGGGCTATCTGATCCGATCAACTGCGTAAGCCATAGCGCACTAGCACACGTACTCTTCCTCTATGAGGGAGACTCTATCAAAATCTGCAACTCGTTGGGCGACGCCTTCTTTTCTATGAACACCCCACCACTGAATGATGAACTTTTCTAGTTTTTGTCTCCAACCAGACTGTGGGGGAACACGCAGTCAAGCCAAGCCCTTACCCACCAGAATGGAATGAATATCTCTCCTTAAATGCAGTCGAGAAGGAGAAAGCCCGAGGCCGGACTATAACTCTTCTATTACATTACGAAGAAGTCCATTCTCATCATGATCGATCCATCGCCCCACCAGTAGTGCCCAGAGAACCGGGCTTTCTTGGCTTACAAAGCTAGCTTACTAACGCGAATGAATTTTTCATTGATTGCACGAGCTAGCCAAGAACCCCCCCTTACTCACCTCATGCTCTATAAAAAGCCCTTTCTCCTTTTAACTAGGAGAGAAAGCTCCACGAAGCTGCCCTTTGCTCTATAGAAATGGATGGAAATGCCCGCCCTGATCAATGCAAAATTGATTGAGATGGGATCATGATTTGATTGGAAATTCGTAAGTAAGAGGAGATGGGAGTAACCGGGCATTCTATATACTATGATTCACCTTTTTCATGTCTTTCATTTTATAGAAAGTAGTGATGCACTTCTATAGCCTTTCTAGTGAAGTTCACTCCTTTGGTATTAAAACCTCCTTATCATTAAAAAAAAGGGCCTTCTTCTTTAATGCTACAACGCGTGGTTGCTATTAGCTTAGTTATTTACTTGAGGCATAGGCATAGGCGGGATAGGGATAGGACTTTGCTTTAGCATAGGGCGAAAAAGAAGCTCTATAAGCCAAAATTGAGTACCCGTAAACCCTTTAGTTCCTTTTCTTTACCATTGGGTAGGGGGCGGCTTTGAAGCTATAGAAACAAAAAGGCTACTTACTCTCTTTGCAATAGGAGCTTGCGCGTGGGCCCAAGCTCTATAGGAAAGAAAATAGCATAGGCATCGCAGCGGCTACTCTTTTGCGCTAGGAATTATGAATTTCTCGTTTAGTTTTGCTTTCATTTATGAGTGAAAAGGAACTTATGAGATGAACGTAATCTATATCTCTCCTTTCTTCGGTTAGGAATAATTCAATAGCTTGCCTTAACATCGAATAACATAGCGAGCGGCTACTAGGTTGCTTCGGCTCTTACTATGAGCTTAGGTTCCATAGCTTTAGGAGCCTTCAAAGAAAATCGAATAGCTTTGCTTAGCGGCGACTACTTTCTTTCTAGTAGCTGCTTCGCTTTAGGAGCCATTTGGTGTAGAACCATATAGCTTGCTTCAAAGCTATTGCATTGATAAGCGTGGCTTTTACTAAGTACAATAAAAGCGATCCATTTAATCCTTCGCAAATGTTGCTCTAGAACTCTTTTAGCTTGAGCGAGTGCAATTTATATCATACATGCTCCTGCAAGTCATTTCTTGCGCTCGCTCAAGCAAGGATAGTTCTGCAAGGTAATTTTTCGGGCCTTACTAGCTTTGCCTGCTTGGTTGTACAGCTACTAAAGCAAGGCTCTTTTACTATTCTACATCTTGAAAATGGCTCCTAAAGCTAACTACTAGCAAGAGCTATGCTCATTTTAGGGCTCCTAAAGTTATTGAATTGGTCTGTTCCTATGCTACTAAGCTATCTAGGATCAATCCTTCCTGAACCAGGTCTTATCACTTCGACTTGTTAGTGTTCTGTTCTTGGAGCCCGTAGAAAGAAAGTCTTAGTCGCGGTAGTGCGATAAGTGTAATGCTTTATTTTTTATGTGAATATAGTGGTTGTGGTGGCACCAAAGCACCATATGAAACATTCTCGTCTTTTATTAATGATTTTTCCCCGTTTGAGAAGTAACCTCCTTCCGTTAGTTTAATTAGTTAAGGAGTGCTCCTTTATTCGTTATCTTTGATTCCGAGTGTGTAAGAAGCTCTTTCCTAGGTAATCGCTGCAATCATTTCATAGATGTATCTATTTCTTTGAGTGTAGTATGCCCGGCAGGAACCCTGAATGTGTCTCTTGTAGCTGGTGTATTCCATTGTAATGGTAGTCTTTCTTTCTGCTCTATGCCCCATTAGGAGGATGCTTTAACCAACCTCTTCTCAAAGGGATTAGGCAAAAGAAGAAGTTTATGCTTGCCTGCTAACTCTGATATTTCTTAGAAAAGTGGGCACTATAGTAAAGATTAGCTTAAGGTAGAAGAAGCACTCCCGACTCAAGCACACTTTCCCTGGGGGAGTGAAGGTTTGACGTAGTTAAGAGTAAAAGATCGGGGCTAAGGGGGACTTTTCTCACTCAAAAGTATATAAAAACTTATCTTGATTCTCGTACTCTTTTGGTGGATGATTAAGCCTCGCCTCCGGTGGCGTCCGTCTGATGAGTTTCAGCTCCGATCTTTCTCATGGGGGTAAAAGGAAAGTCATGAGAAAGAACATAAAAAACACATTGGTAATTTGGTGCACGAACTCGTTGGTTTGGATGCCTTATCGGCGACGAAGTGAGCGAGATAGGATAAATCAAAAACAACTACTTTTCTTTATTTTGCGTCTCTTGATTCAAAGGTAATCCGCTTACTACGTTTTATGCTTACCGCCTAAGCATATTCTTTTTCATGACCTGAACTTCCCCGTCACACACGACTTAGGGCTCTACAACTCCTCCTCTAGCAGAGCAGGGGATCGAAAAGGGGCCGCCCTAAAACATAGCCTCACGGGTGTTTGCACTTATGGGTTAGTACAGTAGTGGAAAGCAAATACTACTCCGATTGAGCCCACTTTATTCTAGTACTAGTTAGTATAATTATGAGAAAATGGAATAATAATAAATATTAGTAATAATAATCATAAGAATAGTCTTTGTCGAGCCTTATTTAGACGTGAGCCTCTCCTGTCTAGTCGACCTCACTACCGTATCGCTTAACCTTCTTGATTGCCATCGCCAGGTTGAAAAGCAGCAAAGAGAGTTTCCACCACTGTTAGGAAGGGGCACCTATCGTTTTGCATATAGCACTCCATCCTCTCCCCTAGGAAATGCCATCGATCAATTAAAGAACGATGCGAGCAACCACTCTTTCTTTACTTTTATTCTCTGTTGGATTGGAGAAAGTCTTGGTTTTAGAACCGGATAAGTAAGAGAATAGAATCTTTTGCACCCGTGTAACTAATGGATTGACCCATGCCATGCCATTTGAACCCCCAAACTTGTGATACAGCCCTTCAAAAATAAAGGCGTAAGCCTCCGGCGTACAAAGATTTCTTCTAGGGCCGGGTATGCATAATTCGAAAGGCGGCAAAAGCATCATCGACATCAAAGGCATAGGGGCCAAGCCAATTACCCTAGCAAGCGAGCCTTTGGATTGGAATTTCATACTTCTACCCCTTCATACCCAACCACCCTTGGTTTTGTTGCCTGAGCGTCTTCTCTTGTCGCCTTGCCTTTTAGTCAAGTCAAGTCATCTTCTTAAAATAAGATTCGACATCTCTATTGTTGATTACGATCGTCTCTTTCTTCGCTCTATTTTGACTTTTTGCCGGTAGTTACTATACCTCCTCTCACTTTACCTTGCTTAGTGCCCTCTTCCATGCTCGAGCTCGACGTAGAAAACCTTATTTGAGCGTCGTGCTCTACTGCAAGCACTTTAGCTAAACAATCCGATCTAGAGGGTGCAAAAGATGACGACAAAGGAATGGGTTGGCCAATGCCTATTGATAATACCCATGACTTTTACCCGATGCCAATGAGCTTGTTGATATCATTTAGTTTAAATCTACATCTTGGTTGACTCACTCTGGGTCTCCCAAGGCAAAGCTAATTACAAATGTAGTAGGATGGATAAGGGGTCTCATTATGAAGGGAAAGCCTTTCTTTATAGTCAAAAAGAAATCACTACTCTCTTGTTGGTCTTTGGAACAATAATGCATTTGAGGTCTCACAATAAGCCTTCTCAATCTCCTCCTTGACATGTTTCCTCATGATAAGTGGAATTCTATGGAATATAAGAGGTATTGGAAACTCCCCTTCACTTAAAAGGCTTCGTAGGCTTATTAAAATGTAGAATTCTTCTCTAGAAATTTCGATCAATGGTACTCCAACTTAATACTTCCTGCCTTCGTTAGGCATAAGATAGGGTTAGGAACAAGTCTAGTTAGAGCTAATTCGGTAAAGTAATCGCCCCTAAGCAATGTGAATTGGAAAAACATTCCTAATGTCGGTGAATCGCGGGTTAGACTTAGAGTCTGTTAATAAAAAGAAGATGGTTTAAGTCCATTTGCATTGCCTATTAAAGAAAAATGCTAATAGAGAGAGGGCTATAGAGAGGCTAAGAGAGAGCTACTATCCGGAGAGTGAGGAAAGAAAGCTAGAATAAGATGGCGATCGCTCGTGCACCATCAATAATGGTATACACTTCACTACCTGAAAGAGAAAGCTGGTACTGGATGCAAGAGAGCAGGGAAACTAAAGAAAGACAAAGAAAGGTAACTTAGCGCATTAGAAGGCTAGCCTAATAGTTTACATCGCTCCTGCAAGAAAAAGAGGGACTTGAGATGGGAGGTTCACAGTTAAACTCAGCTTAGCAAAAAGCGATGAACCCACCTAAGACCATACCGAAATGGTGATAGACCCAAAACCCCCTTCTACAACAACTCAACAAAAAGAAAATGCACCTTAGCCATAGGCCAATGGGGCGGACAACCTTGGCCCTCAACGTTAAATCAAGGAAAAGGCTCGCGGATGGTCCCACATCCGGATTTCGGGACATAGGTACACACCTTCTTTATCCTACGAGACTAACTACATTTCCAAAAGTCAAAACCAAGATTCAAATTAAGTTTCTTATTTCTTACCTTAAGAAAGGTAGGGCGTAGACCACAAAGAAAAGAAAATCGAACTTTCACGTCATTTCACAGATTAGTCTCTTGCCACGGAGCGAGCTCCATCATAATTTAATTCTCTGCCGGGGTACACGATTTGCCAAAGCATTTTCCCCAATGGCCAATTTCTCTCAAATGGTAGAATTGCCGCCCTCCTAAACAAAGACTCTGTTGTCCTGGAGAGAGTTGAAGACCGAGGCGGCTTTGTATAGTAAGGGTAATAGCAGAATATATGGTCGAGATATCAAAACTTAGAGAGTAAATATGTGGTCACCAACGTTAGAGGCTCTACCACTCTTACTAAAGCGCCTCTACTACTGACTATGAAAGGGGATAGAAAGAAAGAAAGATTTTTTTTGTAAGAGCGAGAATCTCTCCATAGTAGTCTCTCTTAAAAGATCTTAAACACAGTGAAATGGAGTGAAGAATAGCCAAATAGACTAAAAAAGAGTATTTGTGGATTGATCTCCTTTACCCGCCCATACAAAAAAAGAGAAGTCATTGTCTTCATCATTATTCATGGAAGTCATAGCTATTGATCGTTACTGCGGTGGCGTTATTTTAGCAGGAGAGATAAATCTATCATTGCTATCCTTTGGCGAATAAGCGCCTAAAGGATTGAAAAAAGGTTGCATGGAACTCCAAGACCCCTTCTTTGGAGATAGGGACCATGCTTAATAGACATATGAAATATGAAGTTCCATCTGGGGGCTTTTCTCTCAAAATGGATTTCACTCCCTACAAGCATGACTTAACAAGTCTTAAAGAGAGTCCCACTTGTCTCTGGGCCGTTGGGAAGATTGACATAAAAAGAGTAGTTTGCTAGATTCACCAGCTATTTAACCACTTTAGCCAGCTATACGAAAGAAACTTTTGCACTCAATTGGACCACTCATAGCTTGGGTTGCCACAATTCGCAACTATATAAAAAGTAAAATACTGATATACTCTCATGGTTCACCTACGACTCTGATTGATGATGGGATTACTTACTAATCTACGACTACAGTTCTTGCTTTGTCCCTACTAATGTCTGCACCTACTTGATTAAAAGATTCTTCGTTGATGTCTTCATCGAGTTGAGTGACGTTCATCATTACTAATTATCGAATAGCCTAGTTAGTTTTCTCGTTCCACCTATCCATGCCACCTATCTTCGCCTTTCATCTATCACAGTGGCATTTGATGTCGGACGTGATGTCTTCGACCCCGAAACAAGAACATGGGCATGTGATTGATTCCTTCCTTTACTTGTGAATCCCGCTTCTTGTCTTGTTGATAGGCTACTTCATTTTTTAGAAT
Organism: Panax ginseng; assembly: GCA_020205605.1. Lineage (NCBI taxonomy): Eukaryota > Viridiplantae > Streptophyta > Magnoliopsida > Apiales > Araliaceae > Panax > Panax ginseng. The sequence goes on along the minus strand of CM035128.1, from coordinate 42,294,253 downwards.
TTGATTGTAGGTAGATCGAATGATTGATGCAGCCCTCTCAGTTGTCGATGCTTCTCCAGTGCCTTTTCCTTTTTGGATGAGCTAGTTACTGAACTTTGCAACTTGTTTTATTTTAGCTATGGAGGTAGAAGAATGGAAGTGTAATCTCATCCATCCGTTGACCGGCTATTCGGTTGAAGAGCAGATTCCATGTTACTATACCTATACTTTATTTATCTATTCTAGACGTATGAGTACAGTGTCGGATGCAAGCACCTTTGCTGTCTGACTAGACTGGTAGAACAAATAGATTGTCCGTCTCGAAGGCAAGGCGCAATTCAATCTCCTCCTCTCGATAGGACTCTCTTTGCATTCCCTTTCTCGCTCATCTTTCTCTGGCTCATATCATGTTCATCTCATTTGCTTTGTCTCATTGCCTCATTGCCTCATTTACTCTTTTATTAGCAGCTTTACTATATTATTTGTAGGTATGGGTGATGTGAGGCTTTTACCTTTCGCTCTCGACTGATAGAACCTTTTTGAAGAGACTTATTCTCTGCGCAGGCGGGGAGATACTACAAATCTTTCTTTCTAGAGAGATAGATAGGGCAAGATACCAATACAACCAATATCTCGCAATAGGATCCTTTCCGCAAGATTAAGATTTTGATTTCTTTCTGCAACTTCTAGAGCGGACGTCATGTCGTGCCCCCTTTAAAAAACTACTACCGCTCGCCCGAGCTCGCTTCGGGCTTAGCTCCCAAACTCCTGGCAATCCTACCGAGTCCGGGGGTTGCACCCCCCGAGCCCCCGGTACGCCCCAACTCCTTACCTGAGACTAGAGCAATAGCCTGTGAGATCGTTCGTGCCTCTTACCCAGGAGTCACTTCCCTTTTGGTCGGGTGAAGTCACATCTTCTAGCTAGGTACAATAAGTCTTTTAAGGAGAGGTGATAAAATCCTCTCGACTATGGATTTCCCTACAAATGGTTGTCTCTTTTTGGATGCGATAATTTCTTTTGTTCAAAGCGAGGCGAGCGGTGCTATTGTCCCCTTCCTTCTCCTAGCGCTCATTGACATCGTATGCGGGTCATCGAGATCGGGAACATCATATATTAAATGACTTGATCCATGAACGCGCTTACCCAATATTGGCCAGGGAATGGACCAATTCCTTCATTCAATGCATATTGATTGAGAATCTGTGCAAGAGATCGGCCTTCTCTTCTCTCAGGTCTAGAGGGGAACTCTTAGTTAGGTCCCTCAGTGATTTGGATTGATGCCTATCAGTAATAGGAAGCTCAGGATTTGCGCCATGTATGTGGTACAGTTTTATCAATGCGAATTAATAAATCACAAGGAAGTTTGGTCTTCAGAATCAAGCGGCAAATCATGATACGAGAGGGGAGCTCTGACATGCCATTTAGTAGCACTCATGGGGTCTAGTCAATAAAGGTGTAACTATTAAGTCAGTCGGGTAAACCCTTTTGAAAATGATCCAAGGGGGGCGAGAGGAGAAGTGTTGTTTGCAAGCGAATCCAAGAATGCCACGAGGCGGAAAGCCTTTCGATGAAGCCTGCACCCACTAGGAAAAAGGAATAATAGACCTTGCCAGAGTTTCCCTGTTAAACAACATAAAAAAAAGCTTCACCGACTGCTTTATCCACAGGAATGTCATAAAGATTCTCTCTGGTCTTTCTCAAAAAGACATCTTTAGAGCACAAGTCAAACTCATGATAGGCGAGCAATCATGTGCATATGGTTTAGCGGTTTGCTATGCTCTGTAATCTTATTCTTCTCCAAGACCCGATGCTTCATCTTCTTCTTTAGCTTAGTAGGACTTCTTTCATGCTATTGCGTGAAACATTTCCCAATTGAATTGCAAGGGATGACCCATTCTAGATGCCCGATAGAGGTTGGACAGATTCCTTTTACCAGAAGGAAATAAGAGATTCATTAATGGAAAGAGAGAAATTGCTAATTAACGAGACTGATTCCGGATGCCCGATACCAGAGGGCAGATTGGCCCATATACTTAGAGCAAGAGGAATTGGGTTCCATAGAAACCTACTGTGATTTTCCCTTCCCCTTGGTATAATGGTAGGGTGTTGCCCTGATAGTTCCCATCCTGCAATCTCCTATGGACTCTAAGTGGTGGGATTTTGGGGTAGAAGGTTCATGGTAGGTAGTTCCAATGCGGCAATTAACATCGTTCTAGTATGTAGCGAGATCTGTCCTCCAACCAAAGGGATCGATATAACATAACTAAAATGACTAGTCCATTGGTAGTAGAAAAAGAGATTCAGGTAGCTAGGCATCAGTTTAAGTTTGAGATCGAGACCCCAAAAGGAGGATATAGAAGCAAATTGAGTTACAGGGAGAGAGGATTCAATACCCGATTTGAGAACCAGGTAACCTAGCATCCTCATCCATTGAACCATAGTACCTAGCTTCCTTTCGCTGGCGTCCGAACCCAAATGTCTTCTATAATCGATATGCCTCAAACAAGGAATGCCAGCGGCAGAGAGAGTTGGATAGATACCCCCAGCAGTTGCTTTAGCTGCTTACCTTGAACCGAATAGCATTACCTGTATAGGTATAGACTAAGGCGGATTCCATTGGATTTAACAGGACCGGCCAGCATATGAGTAAGCATCAGTAGTTTTAGTTGATGATCCTGAGGTGAGGAATAAGTCATCCAAGGTAAGCTCCTTCCTTAGCGATCCATAACTATAAGATTTTTAGCGTAATAACTCTGTCGCTAGTGATGCTGCAACTTTCACCACTGCAATGAGGTAAACGAGAGGGCCGGGGGGATTTAATATGGATATGGCGGCGGAGATGCTGCTTTCTTCACCCATGTTCTGGCATAAACGGATGTTCCCACAATTGTGCTATCAAGAAAGAAAAGAAGGAATAGTGGGATGGGAAGGATCCCTGAGTCATCCAGGTGGTGTTATCATTATGTACACTATCTCGACTTATTAGGGTCCCTCCTAAGACTGGTATGCGGGTTCATCCCGATGCTATCCATCAGAAGGACTTTAAGCTTGGTGAGGCAGCTGTATCAGGAGTGGCCTGAGTCACATGCATCTGGTCTTTTGTCTAGGTATGCTCCGGCTTACGCTTGAATCCCGCTTTCGCTTGGATTCCAGTTTAATACTATGTTTACATCATGTCCTAATACTTATAAGAGACCTGAAAAGGAATCGACGATGGAGGGGTTTTCGGCGATGCGTGGTTTTGTCTATATACCACTCATTGCCCTTAAACACAGCGGCTCTATTAACACTGTTTTCGCTGCTCGATCTAAGTAACATTAGTATGATGTTGTTGCGTGAACAGGATCACTTTCCGACCTCCTATGAAGACAATACCATCACGCCAATACCCAATTGTAGATATATGCTCGAGGCTATGTTTGCATACATACTGTTGCCTTGACCCGTAGAATCTGGTGGGACAGTTTGTTATCAAGGCCAGAAGCAGGACGTTTCGGACGTAAATTAAAGGGTAGTGGAAAGTTAAGGGTGTTTGCTATTGCAAATCCAATCTTCCAAACCCTTTGGAGGCCATTGCACGATTGGGTAATGAAGGTTCTTCGTTCCATCTAGATGGATGGCACGTTTGATCAACCGAAACCACTGCTGCGACTTATTGGAAAAAGGGAACTATTTTCCTTCGATCTTAAGTCCGCTACTGATCTCTTACCGGCCGACCTATCATTGACAGTTTTACTGTCTCTTGTAGGTGGGGATTTCTCTCGTACTTGGCAATTTCTAATGCAACAAGTCATGTTTAGGACAAAGAAGTGATGACTTTCTCTTCTCTCTTCGAATCAGGCCAGTCACCTTCATTCGATACGTATAGTTTTTGCTAGACTGGGCGGCACTCCCGGTGAAGAGATGAGTTGCAATATGAGTCGATGTTATCGAAGGTAATGATTCCTGTTCAAGGAGACTCCAGAGTGGCATATTCAACCTAAGAAGAACCTCTATCCATGTTGATCCATGCAGGGGTGAGAAAAAGAGTACCAATCTCCTTCTTCCGCCCATGCGTTTCAATCTCAATTTACATATAGTGTAAGAGCCCGAGCACGCCTCAACCTCGGACCGAAGGAAGGAGTAGCCCAGATTCACGGAGTTCTATAAGCTGCGAGGCTCAATCAGACTCAATCGGGGTGTGCGGGATGCATGCAATTGCATAGAGTAGCAAAGGGGTGTCGCGGAAGCCCTTGTCAACAATAACATATTAGAGCTTTGCTCGTTCGGGGTTTTCGGTGGATAATGTAATTGGGTTTGACTCCATAACCCCAATGTGGCAAAAAAGATGATTCAACGAAATATGCCCTTCCTGCGTTAAGATTTAAAACTTGTCGTCTACTTTCGTGAAATGTTTGGAACAGAGAACTTACAATAATACAACGCCTGCATTCTCCAGAAGATTGAGGAACAAGAAGAGATCTATTAAGAGAAATCTTTATTCGAGAGAAAATCTTATGATTACATCCAATCACAAACTACACGAAATTTCCCTTTTTCATGGAGATTTACCCATCACGAGAGATGCCTTGCAGAGAGAGTAAGCGAACTTCATATATCCCTTTTCCACTCAATCCGGAAACAAGATCGGACGTTATTAGGTTCGTCTCCATTTTCGTGAAACTATTCCTCAAGCAAGGCAAATAGATAAGTCATCGAAGGGTTTGTGTGAATAATGGAATGGTAAGCATTACTCATTTTAATGTTTCCCACGGTGATATAATATTTTTTAAAGAAAATGATGCGAGAGCCCGCGACAAAGAAATAAGGAGATCGTTCAATATCGAAATATCTGTTGAAAAAAAAATAGGAAAATTTCGGGATCACCCGGTAAGAATGTGGAGAAGAACCAAAACGGAATGGTTCCGCCTATTCAAAACTAAGAGGGGATGCCGCCTACTACTAAAACACCAATTTTTGCAACAATTGTGTTCTTCTATGCAAGAAGAAGACTTAGAAGGAACAAAGAAGTTTGGATCCGAAAAAGTATGCTTAGGTAGTTCTTTCGCTGAGCACAACAGAATGAAGAGGAATTTTGATCAATCCCTATTCTTATTAAAGAGAAGGAATGAGAAAAACCAAAATCTTCCTACCCGTCCTATAGTTTACAACTCTTTTTTTTATAGTAATTTGACCTATTGCTCCTCATCCCCCCATTAGTTTACTATGAAGAGAAAAAGAAAAAGGGTCGAACTACCTACTCATTATTCGGAGGTGAATCATAGAACACTAAAAGCTGTGGTATCTTATGGACCTAGCATAGGGCACATCCCTCACTACATAAGATTGAAAGATCTAAACCTTCTTCTTCGTAGCGGAAACGGACGTGGCTAAAACATATAAAAATGAAGAAACTAGGACGTAAAAAAAAGCTCAAAGACAAAGAGAACCTGGCTTGTCAAAAAAATTCTTATCAGTTTCCTTATTATAGTTCCTTCTCTTTTGACTTGGCAATTAAAATGAGCCCCTTTTTTAATGATAAGGAGGTTTCAATACCAAAGGAGTGAACTTCACTAGAAAGGCTATAGAAGTGCATCACTACTTTCTATAAAATGAAAGACATGAAAAAGGTGAATCGTAGTATATAGAACGCCCCGTTACTCCCATCTCCTCTTACTTACGCATTTCCAATCAAATCATGATCCCATCTTGATCAATTTTGCATTGATCGTAGGGCATTTCCATCCATTTCTATAGAGCAAAGGCAACTCATGAGCTTTCTCTCCTAGTTAAAAGGAGAAAGGGCTTTTTAATAGAGCAAGAGGTGAGTAAGGGGGTTTCTTTGGCTAGCTCGTGTAATCAATGAAAAATTCCTTGGCGTTAGTAAGCTAGCTTTGTAAGCCGAGGCAAGCTTGGTTCTCCGGGCACTCTGAGTAGGGCGTGGATCGATCATGACAAGAATGGACTTCTTCGTAATGTAATAGAAGAGTTTAGAGTCTAGTCTAGGCTTTCTCCCTTCGACGACCGAACCGAAGGAGATATTCATTCCATTCAAAGGGTAAGGGCTTGGCGAGTGTGTTCCCCTCCGTCAGTCGGTCGGAGGAGGCAAAAGCGGCAAAGTTCATCATTCAATGGTGGGGTTCCATAGAAAAGAAGGCGTGGTAACGAAGTGGGATTTTGATAGAGTCTCCTCATAGAGGAAAATGTGTGTAGCTAGCCGCTTATGGCTTACTGCAGATTGATCGAATCAGATAGTGGGCAGGCTAAAACCGACGACATCCAATTCCATTCCAATCAACAACTTAGAGGAATGGATGAGTGGCTTAAGGCATTGGTTTGTTAAATCGACATACAAGAAGATTGTATTATGGGTTCGAATCCCATTTCCTCTAGCACGGAAGTGAAACGGGCAGGCAAAATTACATGAAAGAAAGAACCTCTTGGTGGAGTCCAGTCCCCTGGAGGACAGAATAACACTACTTAGTGACTAGGAGCGGAGACCCCGTTGTGCGTTATTTTTGTTTGGCCGGCCTATCTTCTTTCTATAAGCAAACTCCTCCTAAAGTCCGGTCCCTGGGCGGCTCTCGGATTCTTGAGCATGTTGGGGGATTAGGCGGATTGAAAGAAATTTTCGAAAGCTTGAGCGAACAAGCGAAAAAGCCTATCAATTCTCTCTTTTTTTAGTAAAGGATTTTTCCTTACTAGTCAAGTGGTAAGGTAGGCGCTATTCGATAAAGAAAACATACTTTAGTTAAGGAAGGGCGCTATTCTCCGTGACCTTCTCTTGAATTTTCAAAACTTCTGTCGCTCCATCCCCGTAGAGGCAGAGAACCCGTTGCTGTCTCGGCTATGCTACCGGAGGCTCTGGGGAAGTCGGAATAGGAGAGCACTCATCTTGGGGTGGGCTTACTACTTAGATGCTTTCAATGATTATCCGTTCGCACTTGGCTACCCAAAGATTTCTGGTGGGCACGATAACTGGTACACGAGAGATGCGTCCTTCCCGGTCCTCTCGTACTAGGAAAGGTCCTCTCAATGCTCTAACGCCCACACCAGATATGTAGCACTGTCTCATGACGTTCTGAACCCAGCTCACGTACCACTTTAATGGGCGAACAGCCCAACCCTTGGAATATACTACAACCCCAGGTGGCGAAGATTCGACATCGAGGTGCCAAACCTTCCCGTCGATGTGAGCTCTTAGGGAGGATCAGCCTGTTATCCCTAGAGTAACTTTTATCCGTTGAGCGACGGCCCTTCCACTTGGCACCGTCGGATCACTAAGGTCGACTTTTGTCCCTGCTCGATGGGTGGGTCTTGTAGTCAAGCTCCCTTCTGCCTTTGCACTCGAGGGCCAATCTCCGTCCTACCGAGGAAACCTTTCACGCCTCCGTTACCTTTTGGGAGGCCTACGCCCATATAAAGCTGTCTACCTAAGATCGTCCCTTGGACCGTAGGTCTGACATAAGGTTAGAATTCTAGCTCTTCCAGAGTGGTATCTCACGATGGCTCGGGCCCCCGGAAGGAGGCCTTCTTCGCCTGCGGCAATTTGCGGGCAGAAAGGCCCAAAGTCAATCCCGAGAATGTTGAAGCTTCATAGGGTCTTTGTGTCCAGTGCGGGTAGTCCGCATCTTCTGAGACATGTCTATTTCACGAGCCTCTCTTCGAGACAAGTGCCCAGATCATTACGCCTTTCTTGCGGGTCGGAACTTACCCCGACAAGGAATTTCGCCTCCTTAGGACCGATTATAGTTATGGCCATTGTTCATTCACCGGGGCTTCGGTCCTGACTTCTATCATCGGTCACCAACTTCCTTGACCTTGAAGCCTTTGGACAGGCGTCACCCCATACATGGTCTTACGACTTTGCGGAGACCTTTGTTTTGGTAAACAATAGCTCGGGCACTGGTCAATGAACCCCTTTGTGAGGAGGCACCCCTTCTCCGGGTTACGGGGCTATTTTACCGAGTTCCTTAGAGAGAGTTGTCTCGCGCCCTAGTTATTCTCTCTACCTACCTACTGTGTCGGTTTCGGGTATAGGTACCCTTTTGTTGAAGGTCGTTCGAGCTTTTCACGGGAGTATGGTGTGGGTTACATCGGCGTCAATAGCGCACTGGTACTCGAACATTGGCTTGAGGCATTTTCTACCCCTTCTTACCCGAAAAGCGAGTCACCTTACGTCCTTGAACAGATAACCATCTTTGGCTAACCTAGCCTCCTCCAGTCCCTGGGCCAACAAAGCTAGTAGTATAGGAATATTCACCTGTTGTCCATCGACCACGCCTTCTACCTGATCTTAGGCCCCGACTCACCCTCCGTGGGGCGAACCTTGCGGAGGAACCCTTAGGTTTTTGGGGCATTGGATTCTCACCAATGTTTGCGTTACTCAAGCCAACATTCCAACATTCTCGCCCGTCGTCCACTACCGCTTAGCACTGGTACTTCCCTCTAAGGCATTTTAACGCTCCCCTAAAGATGTATTTTTAAATCCCACATCTTGGCAGATCGCTTAGCCCCATTCATCTTCGCGCAAGAACGCTCAATCGGTGAGCTATTACGCACTCTTTCAAGGGTGGTTGCTTCTAGGCAAACCTCCTAGTGTCTCTGCACCCCTACCTCCTTTATCTTTGAAAGCTCATTTAGGGGCCTTAGCTAGTGATCCGGGAAAGTTTCCTCTCTCGACGATGAAGCTTATCCCCATCGTCTCCTTTGGTCGACCTTGACCCCTGTTATTTTGAGGTCATATCTAGTTTTTCGAGTTTGCCTCGATTTGGTACCACTCGTGGCCCGTACCAAAATAGTGCTTTACCCCTAGATGTCCAAATAACTGTGCGCTTAAACGCATTTCGGGGAGAACCAAGCTAGCTCTGGTTTGACGGCATTTCACCCCTAACCACAACTCATCCACTCGATTCTTCAACATCGGTCGGTTCGGACCTCCGATTAGTTTCACCCAAGCTTCATCCACGGTCATGGATAGATCACCTGTGGTTTGGGTCCATAGCAAATGACAATTGCCTATGAAGACTCGCTTTCGCTATGGGCTCGGTGGGTTCCCTTAACCAAGACATCGCCTATGAGTCGCCGGCTCATTCTTCAATAGGCACGCGGTCGAGCCCTGGCTCCTCCCACCGCTTGGGAGCTTACGGTTTCATGTTCTATTTCATTCCCGATGGGGGTTCTTTTCACCCTTCCCCTCACAGATTATTTCGCCATCGGCCACCCGGGAGTATTTAGCCTTGCAAGGTGGTCCTTCTTGATTCACATAGGATTCCATGTGCCCCATGCTACTCGGGTCGAGCATAATCTAGTGATGCTTTGCCATCGGACTCTCGCCATCTAGGGTGCAGACTCCACCGCTCCGCCTAGCAGAAGACGACGCTTGTATTGCTTCTCCCCAACCCCTGTTTTCACGGTTTAGGGCTGCTCAATTTCGCTCGCCGCTACTATGGGAATCTCTTTTGCTTTCTTTCCTCTCGGCTACTAAGATGTTTCATTCACCTGAGTTGTCTCTTGCCTGCCCATCGATTCAAAAGATTTAAAAGGTTTACCTATTCAAGAATCTCTAGGATCTATGCTTATTTTCAACTCCCCAAAGCATTTTCGCCGCTTACTACGCTTCTTCCTCATCTCTGGGTGCCTAGGTATCCACTTGTAAGCCCTTCCTCGTTTGAACCTCGCCCTTAACTTTAAGGTTATGCCATCCTAAGGTCTTTGCTAAATGGATGGATCTTATCAACGTCCATGAATGATAAATTATAGATCGAACCATTCCGAATCGAAAAAATTGGGTGCTATCATATAGCTTTATATCGGCTAAGTTCACGAGTTGGAGATAAGCGACTCGAATCGTGATATCCGCCGCAGGTAAACCACCGCCTCTCGAGGTCCCAAGTGATTCTACCATAGAGACCAACGATAGACAATAACTCCCCCGAACACAACTTATAACTTTCATCGCATTGTGTTCTCCAAAGAGCAACTCTTCTCAAAATCTCACTCAAAAGGTGCTGAGTTGGAATCCCATTTTAACTAAGGAATCTTGTGGTTCCGGAGGATCTAGCTACAGGAGAACCAGGAATGGAGAGCTTCCCCCCCCCCTTTCCGCCGACTCTTTGGTCTTAAAAATGCCAGTTTTAAGAATGAGTGATTGCCCTTCTCCGACCCTTACTTCCCAACCTGAGAGCGGACAGCTAATGCGTTCCACTTATTGAACAGGGTTCTATGGTTGGTCCATGACCCCTGGATGATAAAGGCATCCTTGGGGTAATCATTTAGTTACTACGGGGTGGAGATGATGGGGTCGGTCCATGGATTTTCCTTCATTTTTCCGCATTTTGCTCAAAGGGTTGAAGGGAGATAGTGCATCAAGAGGTTCCCAAGGCTAACTTGATCCTCTTCCCCAGAGATCCAAGATGAGGAACCCTAGGAGAGCCGCCGACTCAACTACCGTCCATGTACGATCCATACTAGATCCGACCAACCGCCCATCCTACCTCCTATAACGTTCTTAATGACCCATCTTTATCTCGGTGAGAGTCTCAAAGTGGCTTGTTTGGTCCTCTTCCCCATTACTTAGAAAATGTGAGCCACCGATTTAGGTACAAGATACTATCATTACCGCTTTAGACAATTAGACATCCAACTCAGAATCATAACGACCCAATTGCAAGAGCAGAGCTCTACCAACCTGAGAGCTATATCCCCCGAGCCAAGTGGAGCATGCATGAAGGAATCGAGATGCTTCTTCTATTCTTTTCTCCTGGCGCAGTTGGGCCATCTTGGACTTGAACCGGAGACCTCGCCGTGAAGTAAATCTTCGCACCTACGGTCTAACCAATTGGGAGAGAATCAATAGATTCCTTTTCGGGAGTGATTCATCCTTCCTTTAACGCAAAGATACAACTCTCGGTTGTACTGCGCTCTCAAGTGTGCTTGTTCCCCCTTCTTCCTTACCATGGCAAGTCTTTGTGAAAGAACTCCAATGAGAAGAAAAAAGAAGGCGTTAAGAGACCCTCCTAGTCCAACCCTAGACACTCTAAGATGCTTTTTCAAACATGCTCCCATTTCGAGTCAAGAGATAGATAAATAGACACATCCTGTTGCACTTATCGGGGACGTTCATAGTGACTGAGGGGGTAAAAGACCAAGAAATGAGATATTTATACCAAGCATTCTTCTTACGGCTAGATCCAATCTCTTGGTCCCTGCGGAAAGGAAAAAGAATTTCACGCTCTTCCTTTCGGTAAGGGAGGATTAGGAAAATCCTATTGATCACAACTTTCTCCAGACCTCTGGGAAAAGCATGAAAAAAATGGCTCAAATGGTACGATCCCTCCATCACCCCGGAATGAAAGGGGTGATCGTGAGTTCTGGATGCGTGAAGATGCGTTGTTAGGTGTTCATTTTATTTTTCCCATTAAGGTCGTACCTAAACCTATGCTCGATAGATAGTTGTCCATACACGATAAGGGATGTATGGATTCTGAGAAGAGAGGAGGATGGTGGTCCCCGAACCGACGCTCGGATCCCACGAGTGAATCGAAAGTTAGATCTACATTGGATCTCACACGAATCACCCCATATATCCTCCACGAGGAGAAGTTTGGTTTCAAACCCCGGTTCGAACAGGGAGGAGTACGCCATGCTAATGTGCCTTGGATGATCCACATCTCGTGGTCAGCGCCGACGATGAGCACATTGAACTATCCATGTGGGTGAGAGCCCTCACAATTTGCCCACAACGACGCAATTATCGGGGGTGCGCTACCATCGAAGCTAATAGCCCGTCACGCGAGCCCCCACCGGGGGGCCCGCTATGCCAAAAGCGAGAGAAACCCATCCTCTCTCTTTCTTTTTGCCCCCATGTCGCCACACCGAGGGCATGGGGGACGAAAAAGGGGATCCTATCAACTTGTTCCAACACAGGATAATAAGGTCATGAGCTTGGTCTTACTTCACCTTCAAAAATGAAAGAAGACTTCCATCTCCAAGTTTCACTCAGACGTAGCTCCCTTCTTTTTGGGTGTGAAGCAAGTTGTCAAACCAAAATATCCAACAAACATTAGCTCTCCCTAAAAAGGAGGTGATCCGGTAGCACCTTCCAAAGACAACTACCTTGTTATGACTTCACTCCGGTCACTAGCCCCGCCTTTGGTATCCCCCCTCCTTGCGGTTAAGGTAACGACTTTGGGCATTGACAACTCCTATAGTAGTGTGACGGGCGGTGTGTACAAGGGCCGGGAATGAATTCACCGACGTATGGCTAACAGGGTGATTACTAGCGATTACGACTTCATGCGCAGCGAGTTGTAACTGCAATCCGAGGCGAGGGCGGGTTTTTGGAGTTAGCTCACCCTCGCGGGATCGCGACCCTTTGTCCCCGACCATTTAGTAAGACGTGTGTCGCCCTGGGGCATAAGGGAATGAATACTTGACGTCATCCTCACCTTCCTCCGGCTTATCACCGTGGTCTGTTCGAGGTTCCAAACTCAACGATGGCAACTAAACATGAGGGTTGCGCTCGTTATGGGACTTAACCCAACACCTTATGGCACGAGTGACGACGACCATGCACCACATGTGTCCGCGTTCTCGAAGGCACCCTCTCTTTCAAGAGGATTCGCGGCATGTCAAGCCCTGGTAAGGTTCTTTGCTTTGCATCGAATTAAACCACATGATCCACCGCATGCGGCCCCCGTCAATTCCTTTGAGTTTCATTCTTGCGAACGTACTCCTGTGTGGGATACTTAATGCATTAGCTATAACCTTTGCTGCGGTCGATCGCAAGACAACGCTAGTATCCATCATTTATGGCTAGGACTCTTGGGGTATCTAATCCCATTCGCTCCCCTAGCTTTTCGTCTCTCGTTGTCGTGTCGGCCCAAGCAGAGTGCTTTCGCCGTTGGTGTTCTTTTCGATCTCAACACATTTCACCGCTCCACGGAAATTCCCTATGCCCCTACCATACTCCGACTTGGTAGTTTCACCGCTTTATCCGTGGTTGAGCCACAGGATTTGTGATGGACTTAAAAAGCTACCTACAGGATTTACGCCCAATCATTCCGGATACGCGCTTGCATCCTCTCAGTATACAGTGTGGGCTGGCTGGCACAGAGTTAGCCGATGCTTATTCCCCAGAGATACCGTCATTGCTTCTTCTCGGGAAAAGAAGTTCACGACCCATGGGCCTTCTACCTCCACGCGGCATTGCTCGTCAAGTTTTTGCCCATTGCGGAAAATTCCCCACTTCTTGCCCCGTAGGAGTCTGGGCCGTGTCTCGATCCCAGTGTGGTGATCATCCTCTCGGACCATCTCTGATCGATCATCGCTTTGGTAAGCTATTGCCTCACCAACTAGCTAATCGGGACGCTGAGCCCCTACTCGGGCGGATTCCTCCTTTTGCTCCTCCTCAAATTTCACGGGGTATTAGCACCGCTTCAATTTGTGGTCCCTCCCAAGGCGTGTTCTTACGCGTTACTCACCCATCCGCCACTCGGAAATACTACTTCCGTCCGAGTTGCATGTGTTAAGAATGTCTTGTTGTTCATCCTGAGCCAGGATCGAACTCTCCATGAGATTTATAGTTGTATTACTTATAGCTTCCTTGTTAAGTAGACAAAGCGAATTGAATTGCCTTTCATTCCAATGCCTAACTTGTATCCATGCGCTTCATATTCGCCTGGGAGTTCACTCCCGAAATATTGCCATCCCCGCCTCACGTCAATCCCACGAGCCTCTTATCCATTTTCATTCAATTACGGGCTGGGGTAAATCATAATAGAAAAACTCACGTTGGGTTTAGGGATAATGGGGCTCAAACCGATGACTTCCACCACGTCAAGGTGACACTCTCTCATTGCTTGAGTTATATCCTTCCCCGCCCCCATCGAGAAATAGAACTGACTAATCCTAAGGCAAAGGGTCAAGAAACTCAACGCCACTATTCTTGAACAACTTGGAGCCGGGCCTTCTTTTTGCACTATTGCGGATATGAAAATTATGGGAAAAGTCAGATTCAGTTGTCAACTGTCCCTATCGGAAATAGGATTGACTGCGGATTCGAGCTATAGTGCATGGTTTCATAAAACCGCACGATTTTCCTGATCTAAATCAAGCAGGTTTTACATGAAGAAGGTTTGGCTCGACATGTTCTATTCGATACGGGTAGGAGAAGAACCCGACCCGATATTATTAAAAAATAGAGGAAGCGAGTAACAAGTCAAGATGATATCTGGATCAACCCCTTCTTCTTGCGCTTAAAGATCTTACCATTTCAGGAAGGAACTGGAGTTTAAATCTTTTTCCATTTCCATTCAAGAGTTCTTATGTGTTTCACGCCCCTTTGAGACCCCAGAAAATGGACAAATTCCTTTTCTTAGGAACACATACAAGATTAAGTCACAAAAGGATAATGGTAACCCCACCATTAACTACTTCATTTATGAATTTCATAGTAATAGAAATACATATCCTACCAAGACAGAATTTGTAACTTGTTATCCTCTTGCCTAGCAGGGCAAAGATTGACCTCTGCGGAAAGAATGATTCATTGGGATCGATATGAGAGTCCAACTACATTGCGATGCGAGAATCCATGTTGTATATTTAAAAGAGGTTGACCTCCTTGCTTCTCTCGTGGTACAACCCTCTTCCTCTTTGAGCCCCCTTTCTCCTCGGTCCTGAGATACAAAATGTAAAGATCTGGCGCCAATAGTTCATCATGGAAGAAAGGACTCACTAAGCCGGGATCACTAACTAATACTAATCTAATCTAATAGAAAATACTAATATAATAGAAAAGAACTGTCTTTTTTTCAGTATACTTTCCACTGGTTCCGTTGCTACCGTGGGCTTTACGCAATTGATCGGATTATATAGATATCCCTTCAACACAACATAGGTCATCGAAAGGATCTCGGAGACCCACTAAAGCATGAAAGTCGGGATCTTTCAGAAAAAGGATTCCTATTCAAAGAGTGCATAACCGCATGGATAAGCTCACACTAACCCATCAATTTGGGATCCAATTCAAGATTTTCCTTGGGAGGTATCGGGAAGGAATTGGAATGGAATAATATCGATTCATATAGAAGAAAAGGTTCTCTATTGATTATACCTATGGGATATAGGAAGAGGAAAAACTGAAGATTTTGCAGAGTATTTTTGATCGAAAAATCAATCTGATTTATTTCGTACCCTTCGCTCAATGAGAAAATGGGTCAAATTCTAAATGATCAAACCTATGGGACTTCAGGAATGAGATAAAAAAAGAGAGGGAAAAACATTCAATAAAAAGAAATAAAAAGAAATTAAGTAAACTATGTAAATATAGAAGAACCCAGATCCCAAATGAACAAATTCAAACTTGAAAAGGATCTTTCTCATTCTCGAAGAATGAGGGGCAAAGGGATTGATCGAGAAAGATCTCTTGTTCTTATTATAAGATCGTGATTGGATACGCATATGTTTGGTAAAGAGAATAATCTTCTCCTTTGAGTTTGAGAATAATACAAAATGGAAAGTGTTCAATTGGAACATGAAAATGTGACTAAATTGGTCCTAGTTACTCTTCGGGACGGAGTGGAAAAATGGTGGATTCTCGAACACGAAAAAGGATCCAATGACTTCGAAAGAATTGAACGAGGAGCCGTATGAGGTGAAAATCTCATATACGTTTTCAGTAGAGTGGCGTAAGGGTGACTTATCATCAACTTTTCCACTATCACCCCTAAAAACCAAACTCGCTTTACGTAAATTTGCGAGTACGATTAACTTCTAGATTGGAAATCACTACTTATATACCCCGTTATTGGCCATAATTCGTAAGAAGAACATTCTGTAGTCTTAGTAAGAGGGGGAAGGGTTAAGGATTTACCTGGTGTGAGATATCACATTGTTCGAGGAACCTTAGATGCTGTCGGAGTAAAGGATCATCAAAGGGCATTCTAGTGCATTGTAGATTCTTATCTAAGACTTGTATCATTTGATGATGCCATGTGAATCGCTAGAAACATGTGAAGTGTATGGCTAACCCAATAATGAAAGTTTCATAAGGGGACTGAAGCAGGCTACCATCAGACAAAAGATCTTCTTTCTAAAGAGATTCGATTCAGAACTATTAGATTATAAGACCCCAAATTATTAATAAATGAAATTTATTTTTCTCTATTTATTATTTTGAAATAGTAAGGGTTGATTTGATTAATGTGGATAGTTATGGGTTAAATACGCAAATATTTCGAATAAGTAAGTGGTTATAAAATATTCATTATTGTCGGGGAATATTCGTTTGGTCGTGGAATATTAAATCTTTGTCGGGGAATATTAAATTTACTCACAAGTCTTTTTTGTGGGCCCTATAACGGAAAGCGATTGGATGAAGAAAACGACAAATATAAGTAGTTTATAAAAAAACGGCGTAGTTGTTACTGTTTATACTGTTAGAATACACGGTGGTTAGAACACACTAATACGCGTTGTTGAACAGTAGCACACGGTATTGCACCAATTATTGATTCTTACATATACTCAATAATTGTTACAATAATTACTGTTCAGTATTTTATTTTATTGATTCAATAATTGATGCATTGATATTTTATATTATTGTTGTTTCAATAAATTGTCATTACACAGTATTTTCCATTATCGGAGCAATAATTCATATTATCTAAATAATATTATTGGATAACATTATTGGCAATGTCTAGAAAGTTCTGTCTAAGGAGAGGTTTGGTCACCTAATGCGGCGTCGAAGAAGGAAGAATCTTTATTAAAGCCCCTCTTTCCTAAGAACTACACGGTTACCAAAGATCTTTGTGATTCATAATATTATTTATGAATAATTAATTATTGATTTATATGATGAGAAAAATATTGATTTTATGTGGATATAGATGGAGAAAAATTTTTAAGTGACAATTGTTGGAAATGGAAATTTTATCTTTTTCTGATAAAATAATTTATTTAAATATATTATTTTAATAATATATTAACGGTGATATTTTTATAATGAATGTGGGATATATGAGTATATGAAAAGGAAGAGTATTTTTGTGGCATTAAATGTTTATCACATATTTTGTGTGTTGGTGGACACAATTATTGACCGAAATTTGATTATAGCTTATAAAATCACCCGTTTGTGGATTTCGATCAATTTCTGTTTGGAATTTGGAAAAACTTTATTCTGCAAAGTTGTAGAGAATTAAATTTCCTATAAAAGGTCACGAGATTCAAATTTTCTGATAAAAGGGCTATTTATTATAAATTATTGAAGTTCCGAAGCTCCGAAATAATTGATTTTTGGAAGTTTAAAATATTTAAAATAGGAAAAACGTTTTTTCAATGTGTGGGCCTCATTTTTCTTGTGTGCAATTACTGAATTCTGGATTCAAAAGTGTGCGTAGAGAATTTATAATATATAATATTATTAAATTATATTTTCTACGTTGGTGTTCTAAGCATTTTCCTATAAATAGGGTGCTTAGGTTAGAATTAAAAATCACACGTAAATCAAGTTTTCTCTCTATATTATCGGCGTATTCTTGTGAGTATTTTGAGTATACTTTGTGTATTGCTATACTTGGCAAGTTCAAGTCATAGCCTATATCAGGTGTTTCAACTAGAAATCTTACATCTTTCGAGGTAAGGGATGTTATTTTATTCGAAAATGATATTATTTCTTCAATATCATTATTAGAAATATTGGTTGGAAATTTTATCAAATTTGGAACTTTTTCATGTCAAGTTACTATTCATGAGCTACTTATTCACGAGTTACTATTCATGAGTTACTATTCATGAGTTATTATTCACGAGTTACTATTCACGAGTACTATTCACGAAGCGTGAAGATGTTTTTTATAAAATTTCTATCTTTTGGTGTCTGAGTTACTATTCACGATACTCTCGGACTATTCACGATATCTGACACTATTCACGAATACTGACTATTCATAGAAAAAAATGAAATTTCTTCTTTTTGTCCAAAATATCTATTCTGGATACTAGCTTTGATTGTATCCATGTTTTGATCATTCTTGAATTTTACTCCACTCTGATTACTTATGAAGTATTTTTGAACTTGGATTTTTTAAAATACGAATCCTTAATATTTGTTCTTTTGTTTCACTGGATTCGTTTCCTTTAAAATATTTTTCATCATCCTCAGTCCAAAATGATGATATTACTGAATATCTTTGGCCTGTAGTGCAAAGATGAATGATTTCTTGATGAATATCTTTGGCCCGTAGTGCAAAGATGATGAGCAGTGTTGAGTGAAATACGACCGATCGATTAATATCTTTGGCCGTGAGTGCAAAGATGAGCAGTGTTTAGATGAACATGACTAATCGATGAATATCTTTGGCTGTGTAGTGCAAAGATGAATATTTTATTCGAGATATATATTGATTGATGTTCTGAGGATAAAATATCGATGATGAACTTTTAAATTCATATATAGAAGATAGTAGTTTGCATTCTCTACTTAACTCTTCTAATGAATTGTTGTTTCCGCTACAGATTGTTGATTTAAAAGCGGTTGTCTATTGTATTCTATTAGATTTTTCCTGTTGAAGACTAACGATAATTTGTTGTATATTATCTTAGTCATAATATTCTTTACTGGGCTAGTTGAGCTCACCCTTTTCCTTTTTGTTCCATTTTTTTTCTCAAGAGGCGAGAATGTAGCGAGTACTAGTTAGGGTATGGAATGAAGGTTCTAGAGAGAGTTGTTTAGTAGTCCTCACCATTTTTGTAAAATAATGTATCAATAATTATGATGGGGATTTATTTGCGTGTGGATATTGTCTAGATGGCAATATCTGTATTTAAACTCACAGTTTTTATATGTTGTAATAATAAAGTTATAGTTATTTCTGTACCATGTATTCGGCGACTTAGAATGGGTTGGATGGAATGGACCTATTTTGGGGGCATCACAGTTGGTATCAGAGCTTAGGGATATGATCTCTGGCGGAGATTGGGGAATAGAACTAGGAGGGGAGAGACGAGTAAATCCTTCGCTAGTGTGTCCTACGTAAGCTTATTTATTAGTTGGTCAGAGTATAGGGATATTATGTGATATATTGATTTCCTTAATTAACCCTTGTTTTATGACAGTATTTAAGAATGTCGACTGAGAATATTAACAGTGGAGTAAATGAGACTATGGAAACACCTTTAATCATCACCCAGGGGAACGTGCAACAGGAAGGCAATATTCCTCCTATAAACAACACCACTGAGCAGACGATGAATGATGGGATGTTTAGGAGCTTTTTGCAGTTCATGCAAAACCAGACGAGGGAGACTCGTGTACAGAATACGGGTGGAAATGATAGCACCGCGCGGCTTATCACGACCAAGCAGTTCAAAGAGTTGGGACCACCAGAATTTAAGGGAAAGCCGGATCCGATCATGGCGGAAATGTGGGTCAAGCAAATTACCAAGATATTCGATGTCTTGGGATGCACGGAGGAACAGAAGGTTCCATTCGCCACCTTTATGTTCCGTGGCGAGGCAGATTACTGGTGGGAGTCTGTGAAATGTATCCGACCCTCATCAAGACTCGCATGTCTTGGAAAAGCGTTTTAAACTTTTCAACGAAAAATACTTTCCTGAAAGTATTCGCCATATGAAAGAGGTAGAGTTTATTAGACTAGAACAAAACAACATGACGGTGTCCCAGTACGAGGCGAAGTTCGCGGAGTTATCATGGTTTGCACCTCATTTGGTGGAGAATGAGGAACGTATGACGCGGATGTTTCTAAGAGGTTTGAAACCCGACATACGTCAGTATCTCATTTCTCATAAATTTTCTCTCTATTCGGATGTTGTCAGCGAGGGCTTAGTTGTTAGAGTGAGATAACGAAAGTACGTTCAACCGAGGGACCATAACCGAGGATCATCTAGAAGATAGCGGTCATTGAGAATAACGATAACCAGCGGAGAAAAAGAATACGGACAAAGGCGGTAACCACTCTGGTGGTAATCGTGGCCATGAAAATAGAAGAAACGAGTCGGGAGGAGATTTTAAAAAGAGGATATTCAACAACGACCATGTGAAGACGTCAGCGCCAGTAGCAACTGGTTCCAAGGGAGGAGAAAGACCACCGGTCGTATGCTACAAATGCGGGAAAGAGGGACATATCAGCCCAAACTGCCCACAACAGTTTAAGGTATGCTATAATTGTGGAAAAGAAGGACATATCGCTCGAGATTTATGCAGTATCGAAACCGATCCGGTATGAATAGTGACTCAAAAGGATGTCCCGGAAAAGTCAAAGTCAACGATTCACGGAAGAGCGTTTGTCGTGGACTGGGGTCAAAATACGAGGAACCCGACGAAGTTAGCACGGGTTAGTTAATTATAAATTCTTGCGAAGTTTATACCTTACTAGATACCGGTTCTACCCATTCTTTTATCTCTCTTGCTTGCGCTCAACGTTTGAACTTGACTCTGGAGAAAATTAGACTTTGACTTATCTGTTGAAACTCCGTTATGAGAAACTTTCATTACATCCGTTGTTTAGAAATCTTGCTTGATTCAAGTTGGCACCATCACATTACCTGTTGACCTTATTTCTTTGAAGATACTTGCTTTTGATGTGATCTTACGGATTGATTGGTTAACTACTCATCATGCCAAAATTGATTATTTTCGTAAGGTTGTTAGTTTTCATATTCCTAAGCAACCTGTTATTCGAATTCAAGCATTCAAACCATTGTAGTCAAACATTTTCATATCAAGCCATTAAGTCATTCGTTTATTACGGATGTCAAGTTTTCTTAGTCCATGTTATGGATTTGAATAAAGACACGTCAGATTTGAATAATATTCCTGTTGTTATTGATTTTTCCTGACGTATTTCCTGAAGAATTTCTTGGCTTACTCCCAAAGCCTGATATTAAATTTTGTATCGACTTTGAACCCGGTACAAAACTCATTTCTAAAATCTCATATTGAATGGCTCCTATTGAACTTCAGGAGTTAAAAATTCAACTATAAAATTTGGTACCTGAGCCTTTATCTAGTGACTTTCTTTGTGGAATGCACTGAAGCCAGACTCTCTGTAGGGGACACCATATTCGTGCAATAGTAAACCGATAGGTGTCATTGTAACGTCTTTATCCAAGGTTGGGATATGAGTCACGATTGAGAACAACCTAAGTCAGTAATCGAAATCGTAGCTTTCAAGCTTAGTTGGTTATTATCGGAGATTCGTTGAAGGATATTCTCGAATCGCTATTCCATTCCATTAATCGACTCGTAGAGATACAAAATTTGAATGGAGCAAGAAATGTGGGAAGAGCTTCAAGAACTCAAGAGGAGACTCATTTCAAAGACATGTTACGACCATGCCATCCTGGAAAAGTTTAACGTGGTAGGCGACGTGTTGAGTAGAAGATCGTATATAAGTACGAGTACGATATTGTCAAAGACTCATTTCGTATAATTTAGAAATAATAGAGATGGAGATGAAAACTCTAGGTACCCACGTGATGATATACGAGTATAATCGATAAAGTTAAAGCTGTTCAAGCTACACACCGGAGCTGATGAATTTGAAGAAGGAGGTGCAAGAAGTTGTTATTTCAAAAGCGAGAATCGGTGAGGTGAGGAAAGCTCAACCTTCGATTTATTAATCCATTTGAAGTTCTCGATCGAATAGGAACTGTGGCCTATAGACTCGTTTTACCGCTAAGTATGATGCGTGTTCATAACGTTTTTCACGTATCGATGTTACGTAAATATGTGGACGACCCGAACCACGTCATTGAGTTAGAACCGGATGAGATAGCTGAAGACTTAACGTACGAGGAGGTACCTGTCAAGATCTTGGATAGGAAAGAACATGTCCTATGTACCGAGGTTATACCACAAGTTAAAGTTTTGTGGAGAAACCATGCTATTGAGGAAATGACCTGGGAGTTGGAAATGGAAATGAAAGCGAGGTATTCTAATCTTTTCGAAACACCAGGTACGTACGTCAATTTCGAGGACGAAATTTCATAAGGAGGGGAGGTTGTAAGACCCCAAATTATTAATAAATGAAATTTATTTTTCTCTATTTATTATTTTGAAATAGTAAGGGTTGATTTGATTAACATGGATAGTTATGGGTAAATTACGCAAATATTTGGAATAAGCAAGTGGTTATAAAATATTCATTATTGTCGGGGAATATTCGTTTGGTCGTGGAATATTAGATCTTTGTGGGAATATTAAATGCAATTTATCAGCGATCTTTTTGTGGGCCCTATAACGGAAAGCGATTGGATGAAGAAAACGACAAATATAAGTTGTTTATAAAAAATGGCGTAGTTGTTACCGTTTATACTATTGGAATACCCGGTGGTTAGAACACACTAATACGCGTTGTTGAACAGTAGCACACGGTATTGCACCAATTATTGATTCTTACATATACTCAATAATTGTTACAATAATTACTGTTCAGTATTTTATTTTATTGATTCAATAATTGCTGCATTGATATTTTATATTATTGTTGTTTCAATAAATTGTCATTACACAGTATTTTCAATTATCGGAGCAATAATTCATATTATCTAAATAATATTATTGGATAACATTATTGGCAATGTCTAGAAAGTTCTATCTAAGGAGAGGTTTGGTCACCTAATTGCGCGCCAGTAAGGAGAAATCTTTATTAGAAAGCCCCCTCTTTCCTAGAAGGCAGTGCAGTTACTAATCTTGTGATTCTGTAATATTATTTGTGAATAATTAATTATTGATTTATATGATGAGAAAAATATTGATTTTATGTGGATATAGATGGAGAAAATTTTTTAAGTGACAATTGTTGAAAATGGAAATTTTATCTTTTTACGATAAAATAATTTTTTTTAAATATATTATTTTAATAATATATTAACTGAGTGATATTTTATAATGAATGTGGGATATATGAGTATATGAAGAGGAAGAGTATTTTTGTGGCATTAAATGTTTAACACATATTTTTGTGTGTTGGTGGACACAATTATTGACCGAAATTTGATTATAGCTTGTAAAATCACCCGTTTGTGGATTTCGATCAATTTCTGTTTGGAATTTGGAAAAACTTTATTCTGCGAAGTTGTAGAGAATTAAATTTCCTATAAAAACTCACGAGATTCGAATTTTCTGATAAAAGGGCTATTTATTATAAATTATTGAAGTTTCGAAGCTCCGAAATAATTGATTTTTGGAAGTTTAAAATATTTAAAATAGGAAAAACGTTTTTTCAATGTGTGGGCCTCATTTTGCATGTGTGCAATTGCTGAATTCTGGATTCAAAAGTGTGCGTAGAGAATTTATAATATATAATATTATTAAATTATATTTTCTACTTTGGTGTTCTAAGCATTTTCCTATAAATAGGGTGCTTAGGTTAGAATTAAAAATCACACCAGAAACTGAAGTTTTCTCTCTATATATTATCGAGCGTATTCTTGTGAGTATTTTGAGTATACTTTGAGTATTGCTATACGGTGCAAGTTCAAGTCATAGCCTATATCCGGTGTTTCAACTAGAAGTACTGTCTTTCGAGGTAAGGGATGTTATTTTATTCGAAAATGATATTATTTCTTCAATATCATTATGCCGAAATATTGGTTGGAAATTTTTATTAAATTTGGAACTTTTTCATGTCGGGGTTACTATTCATGAGTTACTATTCATGAGTTACTACTTATGAGTTACTATTCACGATTTACTATTCATGAGTTACTATTCATGAGTTACTATTCACGAGTTACTATTCACGAGTACTATTCACGAAGCGTGAAGATGTTTTTTGTGAAATTTCTATCTTTTGGTGTCGGAGTTACTATTCACGATACACACTTTATTCACATATACAAGACTATTCACGATCACGGCACTATTCATAGAAAAATGAAATTTCTTCTTTTTGTCCAAAATATCTATTCTGGATACTAGCTTTGATTGTATCCATGTTTTGATCATTCTTGAATTTTACTCCACTCTGATTACTTATGAAGTATTTTTGAACTTGGATTTTTTAAAATACGAATCCTAAATATTTGTTCTTTTGTTTCACTGGATTCGTTTCCTTTAAAATATTTTTCATCATCCTCAGTCCTAAATGATGATATTACTGAATATCTTTGGCCTATAGTGCAAAGATGAATGATTTCTTGATGAATATCTTTGGCCCGTAGTGCAAAGATGAACAAGTGTTGAGATGAACATGACCGACTGATTAATATCTATTATCTTAGTAATAATATTCTTTCTTTGGGCTAGTTGAGCTCACCTTTTCCTTTTTGTTCCATTTTTTTTTTCTAGAATGTAGTGATTCTAGTGGGGTATGGAATGAAGGTTCAGAGAGAGTTGTTTAGTAGTCCTCACCATTTTGTAAAATAATGTATCAATAATTATGATGGGGATTTATTTGCGTGTGGATATTGTCTAGATGGCAATATCTTTTAAACTCACGATTTTATATGTTGTAATAATAAAGTTATAGTTATTTATGTACCATGTAAGGACTCGAGAATGGGTTGGATGGAATGGACCTATTTTGGGGGCGCCACATAGATACAGGTTCAATATTGAAATAATTTCAGAGGTTTTCCTTGACTTTGTCCCGTGTCAACAAATAATTCAAAATACCTCGAAAAGGAGGAAACGGATTCAAGCACTTTTTTACAATTTCGGAAACCCAAGGACTAAACGTATGGATATGTCCATATTTCGATCTCATCTCATAGATACATATAGAATTCTGCGGAAAGCCGTATTCGATGAAAGTCGTATGTACGGCTTGGAGGAGATCTTTCATATCTTTCGAGATCCACCCTACAATATGGAGTAAAAAGCCAAAATAAGTGATTTTAGCCCTTATAAAAGAAAACTGATTCTTGAACCCCTTTCACGCTCATGTCACGTCGAGGTACTGCAGAAGAA
>CM035128.1:42240716-42263216 GCA_020205605.1 Panax ginseng | reverse complement strand
TTCAGTAATATCATCATTTAAGACTGAGGATGATGAAAAATATTTTAAAGAAACGAATCCAGTGAAACAAAAGAACAAGTATTACGGATTCGTATTTCAGCTATTTCATGTCCAAAAATACCTCATAAATAATCATAGTGGTGTAAAATTCAAGAATGATCAAAACATGGATACAATCAAAGCTAGTATCCACAATAGATATTTTGGACGAAAAGGAAAATTTTATTTTTCTGTGAATAGTGCCGTATTCATGAATAGTGTCGTATACGTGAATAGTGCCGTATACGTGAATAGTAACTCCGACACCAAAAGTTCTAAATTTGATAAAAACTTCAGATCAATATTTCAGCATAATGATATTGAAGAAATAATATCATTACAAAAAAATAATATCCCTTACCTCACAAAGACAGTACTTCTAGTTGAAACATCGGATATAGGCTATGACTTGAACTTGCACCGTATAGCAACACTCAAAGTATACTCACAAGAATACGCTCAATATATCGAGAGAGAAATAGAGAGAAAACTTCAATTTCTGGTGTGATTTTCAATTCTAACCTAAGCACCCTATTTATAGGAAAATGCTTAGAACACCAAAGTAGAAAATTTAATAAAATATTCATATATATTATAAATTTCCTTAGCCCACCTTTGATGATCTAAATTCAGCACATTGATAACACATGTGAGCCTACTAATTGTACAAAAAACGTTTTTCTCAAAATAATTAAATAAAACTCCCAAAAATTAATTATTTCAGAACTTCGGAACTTCAATAATTCATAATAAATAACCCTTTTATCGAAAATTGAATCACGCTGAACTTTTATAGGAAATCAATTCTCTACAACTTTGCGTAAGAAAGGTTTTCCAAATTCCAAGCGAGTAAATTAAGAAATCCACAAACGAAGCGATTTTCTGTGCTATAATCAAATTTCGGTCAATAATTGTGTACAAAACATGTGTTAAACATTTAATGCCACAAAAATACTCTTCCTCCTCATATACTCATATATCCCACATTCATTATAAAATATCATCGTTAATATATTATTAAAATAATATATTTAAATGAATTATTTTATCATAAAAGATTAATTTTCAACAATTGTCACATTAAAATTTTCTCCATCTATATCCTCATAAAATAAATATTTTTCTCATCATATAAATCAATAATTAATTATTCATAAATAATATTCTAGAATCACATTATTGACAACCGTGCGGTTCCTCGGATAGAGGGGCTTTCCAATAAAGATTTCTCCTTCTTGGCGCCATGATTAGGTGACCAAACCTCTCCTTAGATGTAACTTTCTAGACATTGCCAATAATGTTTTCTAATAATATTATTCAAATAATATGAATTATTGCTCCGATAATGGAAAATTGTGTAGTGACAATTATTGAAACAACGATGTAATATAAAATATCAACGCAAAGCAATTATTGAATCAATAAAATAAAATCTTTGAGCAAGAACTACTATAACAATTATTGAGTAGTTCCTTCTTCACGTAAGAATCAATAATTGGTGCAATACTGCGTGTGCTTCTTGTGCAACAACACGTACATCGTGTTTTAACCACGGGTATTCCAACAAGATGATTGAGCAGTAACAACAACTTATTCTTGTCGTTTTCTTCCTCCAATCGCTTTAGTTATGGGGCCCACATTATCTACTGGCGCTTGCGTCGCATTTAATATTCCCGACAGTACAAATATTCCACGACCAAACGAATATTCTCCAAACAACAATGAATATTTTATAACTACTTGCTTATTTGAAATATTTATGCATATTACCCATAACTAACCACATTAATCAAATCAACCCTTACTATTTCAAAATGATAATTAGAGAAATTAAATCTTTATTTATAAAAAGTTGGGGTCTTATAACCTCCCCTCCTTATGAAATTTCATCCTCGAAATTGGCGACGACGACGCACTGGTGTTTCAAAAGATGAGGATACCTCGCTTTCATTTCGCATTTCCAACTCCCGGTCATTTCTTCAATAGCATGGTTTCTCCACAAAACCTTAACTTGTGGTATAACCTTCGCATGTAGGGACATGCTCCTTCCTATCCAAAATCTTGACAGTACCTCTTCATACGTTAAGTCTTGGCTATCTAAATGCGGTTCTAACTCAATAATGTGGTTCGGGTTTTCCACATATTTATGTAACATCAATACGTGAAAAACGTTATGAAAACGCGTCATACTTGGCCGTAAAATGAGTCTATAGGCCACAGTTCCTACTCGATCGAGGATTTCAAATAAACCAATAAATCGAAGGTTTGAGCTTTTCTCACATCGCCAATTCTCGCTTTTGGAATAACAACTTCTTGCACCTCCTTCTTCATATTCATCAACTCCTATGTGTAGCCTGAGCGATTTTAACTTTATCGATAAAAGTCGATTATACTCGTATATCATCACGTGGGTACCTAGAGTTTTCATCTCCATCTCTAATATTTGTAAGTTATACGAAATGAGTCTTTGACAATACCGTACTCGTACTCGTATATGATCTTTTACTCAACATGTCAGCTACCACGTTCGGTTTTCCAGGATGGTATGGTCAGAACATGTGCCGAAATGAGTCTCCTATTGAGTTCTTCGAAGCTCTTTCCAAATTCCTTGCTCCATTCGAATTTTGTATCTCTACGAGTCAGCTGCGTTAATGGAGTAGCGATTCGAGAAAATCTTTCAACAAAATCTTTGATAATAACCACCTAAGCATAGAAAGCTATGTATTTCGATTACTGACTTAGGTTGCTCTCAACTGTGACTCATATCCCAATCTTGGATAGCACGTCACAATGACACCTATCAGTTTACTACCGCACGAATATGGCGTCCCCTATAGAGAGTCTGGCTTTGGTGTATTCCACAAAGGAAGTCACCAGATAAAGGCTCGGGTACCAAATTCTATAGTTGAATTTTTAACTCCTGAAGTTTAATAGGAGCCATGAGATTTTAGAAATAGGTTTTGTACCGGGTTCAAAGTCGATACAAAATTCAATATCACACTTTGGGAGTAAGCCAAGAAATTCTTCAGGAAATACGTCAGGAAAGTCAATAACAACAGGAATATTATTCAAATCTGACGTGTCTTTATTCAAATCCATAACATGGGCTAAGAAAACTTGACATCCATTTTTCAATAAACGAATGACTTTATGGCTTGATATGAAAGTGTTTGACTTCAATGGTTTGGTTGCTTCAATTCGAATAACAGGTTGCTTAGGAATATGAAAACTAACAACCTTACGAAAGCAATCAATTTTGGCATGATGAGTAGTTAACCAATCAATCCCTAAAATCACATCAAATGCAAGTATCTTTAAAGAGATAAGGTCAATAGGTAATGTGATAGTGCCAACTCGGATCAAACAAGATTTATAAACAGTGGATGTACAGAAAGTTTCTCCTAATGGAGTCTCCATATATAAATCAAAGTCTAATTTCTCAGGAAATCAAGTTTAAACGTTAAGCGCAAGAAAGAGAGATAAAAGAATGGGTAGAACCGGTATCTAATAAGGTATAGACTTCGCAATAATTTATAATTAACTAACCCGTGCTAACTACGTTCTGGTTCCTCGCATTCTAACCAGTCATGACAAACGCTCTTCCAAGAACCGTTGATTTTAACTTTTCTGGGATAGCCTTTTGAGTCACCATTCCCACTGGGCTTGGTTTCGCTACCGTACAATCTCGAGCGATATGTCCTTCCTTTCCACAATTATAGCATACCTTGAACTGTTGTGGCGGTTTGGTGATATGTCCCTCTTTCCGCATTTATAGCATATGGGGTGGTCGTTCTCCTCCCTTAGAACCGATTCTTCTTGTACAAGACCGCTGTCTTCACATGGTCGTTGTTAAATCTCCTCTTTTTAAAATCTCCTCCTGACTCGCTTCTTCTATTTTCATGGCCATGATTACCACCAGAGTGGTTACCATTTTTGTCCGTCTTTTTCTTTCTCCGCTGGTTATCGTTGTTTTGTTGACTGCTATCCCCGGTATGATCCTGGTTGTGGTCCCTCGATTGACCGTACTCGTTATCTCGCTCTAATAATTGAGCCATGTTTACAACATCTGAATATAAAGAAAATTTATGAAAAATGAGAAACTGACGTATGCCGGGTTTCAAACCTCTCAGAAACATCCGCGTCATACGTTCCTCATTCTCCACCAAATGAGGTGTAAACCGGGATAACTGCGTGAATTTCGCCTCGTACTGGGACACCGTCATGTTATTCTGCTCTAGTCTAATAAACTCCACTTCCTTCATATGACGAACACTTTCAGGAAAGTATTTTTCGTTGAAAAGTTTCTGAAACTTTTCCCAAAACATGCTAAGTGCGGCAGGCTGGGTCCGTTTCACAGACTCCCACCAGTAGTCTGCCTCACCACGGAACATAAAGGTGGCGAATGGAACCTTCTGTTCCTCCGTGCATCCCAAGACATCCAATATCTTGGTAATTTGCTTGACCCATGTTTCCGCCATGATCGGATCCGGCTTTCCCTTAAATTCTGGTGGTCCCAACTCTTTGAAGCGCTTGGTAGTGACAAGTCAAGGTAGCGTTCTTATCATTTCCACCCATATTACGTATACACGAGTCTCCCTCGTCTGGTTTTGCATGAACTGCAAAAAGCTCCTAAACATCCCGTCATTCATCATCTGCTCAGTGGTGTTGTTCACAGGAGGAACATTGCCAGCCTGTTGCACGTTCTCCTCATTGGTGAGTACAGGCGTCTCCACGGTCTCATTTCCACTGTTAATATTCTCAGTCGACATTCTCAAATACTGTCATAAAACAAGGGTTAATTAAGGAAATCAATATATCACATAATATTCCTATATACTGACCAACTAACAAATAAGCTTAGGTAGGACACACTAGCGAAGGATTTACTCGTCTCTCCCCTCCTAGTTCTATTCCCCGATCTCCGCCAGAGATCATATCCCTAAGCTCTGATACCAACTGTGACACCCCCAAAATAGGTATACATCACCCATTCTGAGTCGCCAATAACATGGTACAGAAACAACTATAACTTTATTATTACAACAGTAAAACTGTGAGTTTGAATACAAATATTATCTTCTAGACAATATTTATACTCAAATAAATCCTCATCACATTTATTGATACATTATTTTATAAAAATGGTGAGGACTACTAAACAACTCTCTCTAGAACCTTCATTCCATACCCCAACTCGTACTCGCTATATTCTAGCCTCCTGAGAAGAAAAATGAAACAAAAAGGAAAAGGGTGAGCTCAACTAGCCCAATAAAGAATATTATGACTAAGATAATATACAACAAATTATCGTTAGTCTTCAACAGGGAAAAATCTAATAGAATACAATAGACAACAAGTTTTAAATCAATATTCGCAGCGGAAATAATAATTCATTAGAAGAGTTAAGTAGAGAATGAAAACTACTATCTTCTATGTATGAATTTAAAAGTTCATCGTCTATCTTTTATCCCTGTAACATCAATCAATATATATCTCGGAATCAAATATTCATCTTTGCACTACTGTGCCAAAGATATTCATCGATCGGTCATGTTCATCTAAACACTGTTCATCTTTGCTCCACGGCCAAAGATATTCATCAAGAAATCATTCATCTTTGCACTGAAGCCAAAGATATTCAATAATATCATCATTTAAGACTGAGGATGATGAAATATATTTTAAAGAAACGAATCCAGTGAAACAAAAGAACAAGTATTACGGATTCGTATTTTAGCTATTTCAAGTCCAAAAATACCTCATAAATAATCATAGTGGTGTAAAATTCAAGAATGATCAAAACATGGATACAATCAAAGCTAGTATCCACAATAGATATTTTGGACGAAAAGGAAAATTTTATTTTTCTGTGAATAGTGTCGTATTCATGAATAGTGTCGTATACGTGAATAATGACGTATACGTGAATAGTAACTCCGACACCAAAAGTTCCAACTTTGATAAAAACTTCAGATCAATATTTCAGCATAATGATAATGAAGAAATAATATCATTACAAAAAAATAATATCCCTTACCTCGCAAAGACAGTACTTCTAGTTGAAACACCGGATATAGGCTATGACTTGAACTTGCACCGTATAGCAACACTCAAAGTATACTCACAAGAATACGCTCAATATATCGAGAGAGAAATAGAGAGAAAACTTTAGTTTCTGGTGTGATTTTCAATTCTAACCTAAGCACCCTATTTATAGGAAAATGCTTAGAACACCAAAGTAGAAAATTTAATAAAATATTCATATATATTATAAATTTCCTTAGCAACCTTTGATGATCTGAATTCAACACATTGATAACACATGTGAGCCCACTAATTGTACAAAAAATGTTTTTCTCAAAATAATTAACTAAAACTCCCCAAAATTAATTATTTCAGAACTTCGGAACTTCAATAATTCATAATAAATAGCCCTTTTATCAGAAAATTAGAATCACGCGAATTTTTATACGAAATTCAATTCTCTACAACTTTGCAGAAGAAAAGTTTTTCCAAATTCCAAGCGTAATTGGCCAAGAAATCCACAAACGAAGCGATTTTAAAGCTATAATCAAATTTCGGTCAATAATTGTGTACAAAACATGTGTTAAACATTTAATGCCACAAAATACTCTTCCTCCTCATATACTCATATATCCCACATTCATTATAAAAATATCATCGTTAATATATTATTAAAATAATATATTTAAATGAATTATTTTATCATAAAAAGATTAATTTTCAACAATTGTCACATTAAAAATTTTCTCCATCTATATCCTCATAAAATCAATATTTTTCTCATCATATAAATCAATAATTAATTATTCATAAATAATATTCTGTAATCACATTATTGACAACCGTGCGGTTCCGGGATAGAGGAGCTTTTCAATAAAGATTTCTCCTTCATGGCGGCGCAATTAATTAGGTGACCAAGCCTCTCCTTAGAGCGAGAACTTTCTAGACATTGCCAATAATATTTTCTAATAATATTATTCAGGATAATATGAATTATTTCTCGATAATGGAAAATCTTGTGTAGTGATAATTATCAAAACAAAAGTAATATAAAATATCAACGTAGCAATTATTGAATCAATAAAATAAAATCTTTGAGCAGTAACTCATCTTTGTAACAATTATTGAGTAGTGCCTTCACGTAAGAATCAATAATTGGTGCAATACTGAGTGTCACTCTTGCAACAACGCGTATTATTCTTGTGTTTTAACCATCGGTATTCCACAATATTGAGCCAGTAACAACAACTTATTCTTGTCGTTTTCTTTCTCCAATCGCTTTCCGTTATGGGGCCCACACATGGCTGCGTCGTCGTACAAATATTCCCCGACATTACGAATATTCCACTACTAAATGAATATTCCTCGACAACAGTGAATATTTTATAACTACTTGCTTATTTGAAATATTTGCGCATATTACCCATAACTAACCACATTAATCAAATCAACCCTTACTATTTCAAAATGATAATTAGAGAAATTAAATCTTTATTTATAAAAAGTTGGGGTCTTACACCGAACCCTTGGGGAACTTCACTACTTTGAGAGTATAGTTATTCCTTTTATTCTGCTGTGCCTGGGCATGAGTAGACTGTTTTCCTTATCGGTACATTTTCTTGTTTAAGATAGAAGGTCTTCCCTCACCACCTGTCCCATTTGACAGTTATTCCAAGAGTCTATGAGTAGGAAGAGGTTTAAGAGTTGATTCAAGCAAGAATGACAAGTCTTGGCTACGATAGGGCTATGATTCCCATAGAGAAAGAAGAGTTTATAGCTACCGGCACCGACTCGAACTAATAAGAGCTACCTCACCACTACCTATTAGTGCCTTCACAGTGCGGATCACATTCTTTGAAGCTCATAATTTTGGGTTTAGTGTATCAATGCTTCTAGATTAGTGTTCGGGACGCTTGACTAACCGAATTCTTTCAAAGAAGGTTACCTATCTTTATCTTTCATCTTCTATCGACCACCGTGCACGCTTCTTTTAGCGAGGCCGAGAGATGGGTAGTAGCCAGGAACAACCACGGACTACGAGGATCTATTTTAGGCCTCTCATTTTGTCTTGCTCTCGGCTCGGGAGATTCAATTAAGTGAGATGAAGTCGGTAAGCATTCCCGAGAATGCCTATTTTACCTATTTGACATTTTATACATAGACTTAGAATCCCTTTCTACGATCTATTGCCTCGACCTTTGCTTTTGATTAGAACATGCTACGAGTTCGAGTTCGGAGTTTGGATCGAGCAAGGGAAAGATAAAGCGCCCACCAGCCAGGCGAGAGGGAATAGAGGGCCATATCCGCTCCTAAAGCGAAGCCAATCTTGAAAGTGGGCGGTTCGGAGGATCGATAGCTAAACCGGAAGCTCTCGGTCGTTCTCACTCCCTCTTTCCTCTTTCTATAGATAAGATTGGTGCAGAACTAATGAGCTTAACCCCGTCTTGTAAAGCTAGTCTTGATCATCTTAAGAGGGAGCATTGTAAAAAAGAATGCCATGCGAGAATGTAATATCTTTGTAGCTCTACTCGAGACATCTTCCCTCGTTAGTTTCGAGTTGCTTCATAACTTCAGTCCTCCAATCAAGTCTTTCCTCGAGAGGGAATAGGTTCAAAGTCGTGTAAGGACATATCTCTTGGTGACTTCAATGGTCACTCGAGAGCCGTGTATGTCAACTTTTGAAGCAATGGTGGCCAAAGCATCGGGGTGTTTATTGGTACGGGGGTATTTCTCTTTTTTTTAAGTTTCTCTTATGCGGATTTGGGGAAAAAGTGGCAACTTGATGATCTTGGTTATTACATTATTTTGACTTCATACGGGTGTGTGGTACAGGATCGGCACTCTGGACGCTTGATTGGGACCATTGCCAGTACCACTCGGGGTCGATAGTCTTAGAAACCAACGGTCATAGTTACCAAAGCTAATGATCGGTTGTGTACACCTACCCATGAACAAAGTATGCCCCGAGACTATACTAAAAGTGTACTAATATCTGAGAACATGACAAATCATGACCACTTTACATCTGAGAAGGAGTCCGCCCAAATAACCCGAAAAGAGAGGGACTAATATAGCAAGGAGGCGATCGTCAATCTTCTAAAGTCAACCATACTTTTGAGAAGCGAGTTGGCGTCCTTACGGGCATGCCAATCTGTTTAATCCATTACACAAGCTTTAACCATTTGAAGTACCCGGCCCCTTTAGAGATAGGGGCACTCTAAAAACATCAAATCATCCTCGGACATTACATTAAGTCTTAGGAATGACCTTTAGTTCCCTTGAGTTAATTTGCTTTCTTTACCAAGCATAGAAGGACTTGGAGATCTACCAACAACTATATTCTCTTACATAGCGATCACAGGGGCTATCAATTTGGTTGAAAGCAACAACACTCATGGAAGCAGGCCAGGAATTCCGTGTAGAGAAGAAAAGAGTCGACCTCCCTTAAGGGAATTGAGTTAGAAGAAATCAACTTGAAGTGCCCTTCTCAAAGCTATTTGTCCTAAGGTTCGAAGAGCGGAGTTGCAAGACTAAGGAACTACTAGGACAACAGGGACAACTATGATGGGAAAGCACTTCCACCTAGGACTGCCAAGGAGCAAAAGAAACTCGAGCACATCCAGAGGAGATAACCCTATGAAGAAAGAAAGAAAAAGATATCTCAGATTAAACAAGCAAACTAAACCTGGAAGGAAGAACAACCGTTTTACTTTGGCACATGAGGTGGCGGGTTTGGCTAGGTAACATAATGGAAATGTATCGGACTACGAATCCTGGAATGATTGTTCGACCCCGTCCTTGGCCTCGAGGAATGGTGAGTAGCACGGAACTTGAATAAATCAAATGGTAGGGCTTTCCTTTGTTATAAATCCACAGAAAACATTCTGGAACTTCCTAACCAAAGAAATGCCACATGATAAGTCACTTTTTACATTACGCTTTAATAGAATGAAATGAATTCGATAAGGGTAGAATACGCCATATGGTCGATTGAAGGTCTGTACCATTTGAACTCAAATATATCTTACCTTAAATCCATCTTTGTCCCACCAACTCATAACAAAATGTTAGACCAAGGTGACACAATGTAATTGGTTGAGGAAAAGGAAACCCGCACTCCCGCCCCAAAAAATGGAGACGAAGAACCACCGGGTTGTCGAGGACACGTCTAAAAGAGGAGGAGGCGCCCTCTAAGTTTACCACCCTACCCACTCATGGGCTATGAGGGGTAGGCTAAGTGACGAGAAATCGAAAACCCAAACCGCTTGCATCTGACCCCCTTCATACTCGATTCATTAGGGTTGGGGATGGATGGAACCAATCAAGTGCAAATCGTATAAGCGAAGCCGGAAGCGGACCGCAGCATGAATGACTAGGACTCGTGTTGGAGGAGTTTTGAGCGTGAGCTACCACTCATGCAAATGCAAGGACCCGCAACTCTCTAAGGGGCCATCAACCGCTCGAATCATTTAGAAGAACCCCCCCTTACTCAATGGATAGCGCTTATTCTCTTTCAATCAACAAAATGAGAAATGGGGAGAAAGAAAAGAAAGAGAGAAAGCTCCTTCACCATTGGCATTGTGGGCATCCGAGATGTGAAGAGGCTTTGCACGAAATAAGACTAATCTGAGATCGAGAAGATTGGGTATGGGCTTTTGAAAAGATGAAGATGCAAAGGGAAAAGAAAGTCTTTTGAACAACCAACCCGATATAAGGATTCTAGCTTGCCAACTTAAAGCGAGATGGAGATTTCGGGACGGGGAAAAGAGGCACTCGACATCTATTAAACAACACCAAGAACAAAGCCATACCATGCCCTCGGGAGAAACTAGTGATGATTGTCATGAATGCCGCCCTCGAGGACGTGTACAAGAAGGTCTTTGCCGATTTCTATCAACATGGTGCACCTCTTAGTAGAGGGCGTGAAAAGGCCGTGGAGACTTTGACCGGGGATCAATTTATAGAAATTTTGATTGAGGAAGAGAATCTAGGATGAACGCCCTTTTCATTCGCTATGCGCTGACTGGATGCGTACTCACGTGATCAATTGATGGACGGGGGAATTGCGTGAATGAAGAGATCGGCCTAACCAAAAGTAAAGGCTCTTCCCTCTCTTGATGGCAAATCTTGATTGACTGACACTAGGAACCGATTCGGAAAAAGAAGAAGCATGGCATGAGATAGGCGCTTGATTGAGGCAAGTGCAAATTGCCGATTTGACTAGTCTGATGAAAAAGGTCGGGTTTACTTTCTGGAAAATTGACTTATCGGCTGTGTTTCTAGGCCCTATGATGGACCTTTAGATAGAATAGGAGAGTGCTTTGAATTAAGCCCAATCTGTGGGTTTTGTCAGACAATAAGATCAAATTTTGTTTGGACTCGTTAGGTTTGGCCCATTACCTTGAGTGAGACCTAACGTGTACACCTTTACCTTTTGTCATGAAGATGTGATCTTATCCACCAATGGGTCTTTGTTCTAAACGCAATCCTCTTGTCTTAGGGTAGGATATCCCCTTAAATCACGGGAACTTCCCCCTTTTTTTTTGTTGACAACCTATGTTGGGCTGACTAAGCCCACTATTCTATTCTAATAGGGTCTCATTTTGTGCTCGGGTTAAGGCTCCACCTTATGTTGGGTTAAGGGCTTTTTTCCCAATTTCTTCACTTGTAGTCTAGGGCTTTACTTGGCATTGGGCTTCGATATGGCTTGCTTTCCTGGTCTTGGATTAAACCTCTGCTCTCCTAATTCAGTCTATAGGCTTTGGTTTAGGTTTAATCTTATAAGTTTAGCTTAGGTCCATCAATCAATCTCTCATAAAGCCCTAAACTAAATCTAGACGGGGCCTTGCATTAGGCCAAAAATTCCTTGTAACGCTCTAAGAGGGAGGCTTAGATTCCATAGAGTTCAACCAGCATTGGGCTTTAGTTAAGCCTACATCCATTTTAGAATAGGATCTTTTATGTTGCCCAACTCATAAAGAGTTCTGTCACTTGGCCTGAACCCATTTCTTCTATTCTGTTTAGTGATGGGTTTTTCCTTTTAGGATTTGCTTTCTATCCCATATCGTGTTGTGTTAATATCATTTCTCTTATTAGGTGATACCTTTTGTACTTTGTGGACGTTCAGATTGCATACCATGCAAGTCTTTCATTATCCAGTCATACATCTTTCATACAGGATGATCTTAGAAAGCAAAAAAGTGTTGGGCATTTGCATGATAGAGGTAAACCATAGCCTAGAAATAAGCAGGAAAATAGCTATAGGTGAATAGAACCCACCTCGGAAAACTAGATAGGCTACTTCTGAAAACTATTAATGCAGATTGACATCGGAGGCGGCCCAAACCTAGGTTGTGACGCTTCCTGTTGAGTAAACAATTAAGACTTGAAGTTTGTTTACACAGAAAGAGGAAGACAATTATAAAGAATCTTATTTTAAGCAAATTAGATTAGATTCTTTAATATAACATCAACATAACAATAACATTCTAAAGCGATATAGGCATTTATCCCTTCCATCAACCGAGAAAGACACCTGCGTTACACTAACTAGGAGTGCGCTTCTTTATTCAAAAACACAAATCAATTATGAAATGAACCCACATATAAAAGTGGGATGATACGCTCATTATTTGTGTTAAATACGTTTATTAATTCTTGCAATACAAATAAGACCTCCACTATACTAGTGATGGAGGTGATTCACATGGCCGGATGGAACAAGGCACTTGAACCATATACTCATCATTCTTTGGAATGAAACGCGACCTCTAAGCAATTATCTTGCTTGCTAAACCACGATGGTGGGCTGGCGTTTTTTTTTGGGGGAAGAAAGTGGCCCCCTTTTGCGGTGAGAGGGCGATCGCTTTCTCTCGTGTAGCTATGATGCCATTCGAAACAACGAAGAAGAAGAAGAAAAAGAAAAGTAGTATTTCACGGATTCTTGCCATCTTTGGAAAAAAATGGAGTCAGAGGCATCAAGGGACCCAGATTCTATCTATCGCTGCAGGAAGCGGAATCGAGTTGAAAGTGAAGGATAGCGTGATTTTCCAATTGGTTGGAAGGTAAGGATAGCATGATTGATGGTTGCGGGTCCCTTGGATCATGGGCCACAATTACTTGGGTTTGCCATTTGAACATCATTTGGATGAAATTCGAGGCTATATAAGCAGCCTTTTTTTTTTTATGGTTGTAATTTTACGTGCTATTTTGATGGACTCGAGATCCTTTCATATAGGAGATAGATGGGCTCGGATCCTTCCTTTTCATGATTTTATGTGAGGAAAAGAGAGAATTAGAGATAGAAAGACAAAACATTTAACTTTCTTTTATGATCAAGTTAGTGTGTTTTTTCTACATACGCTATTGAAGCGCAGCTCACGTAAAACACCTGGCCCGAACTAGCAAGATTTAGAATTTGGTATTTAGACAGGCGTAGACTTAAGGAAGAAGGAAGCTTCAGAGCTGGAAAGGCAACATAAGCACATCTCCAGTACACTTAGCTTACACCTTATTTCAACTTTCACATGAATTTTCAGCACATTTTTACAAAAAAGTCTTTATTATTATATTAACATAAGCATTGAACACTTTAAACTAGGGTTTGGCCCATATATACATGCAAACAAAAAAAAGAAAACGAAACAAAGATAATTAGCATAGATAGGTCTTCCAGGACCAGTAAGCATAGGAGTAGATCTCTACCAAACAAAGACAAAGAAAGCCATGCATTAAAACACACTACTTTGCATCTACAGACACTTATTTAAACATTCAAAAACTAAAAAGAGTCGACAGACTCTTCTATTCTAGTCTTCCCGGTCACCGAGGGTGGCGGCCCACACAATGAGCTCTTCTTTGTTCTTCGAGGAGGTCCTCTTCCTGCTGCAATCACAGATTTGCTCTGGATCCCCTGCATCATTTCTCCTATAAAATGAGGATCGAGAGCAGGCGGATTGTTGATCGATTTCGCAATCAATGAATACGTGCAAGTATACACGGTCAACAAGTAATAAAGTGAAAGTAGAGTATCGTTCCCATGAGGAATTATTTAATAAAAATCACCAAGTACTAATTCTTAACCAAACTAATTTTATTTAAACAATCTCAAATCGTGTTTTTTCTAATTAAGAAAACTAAATTAACTAATTAAAACTAAGATTTTAACGAATGAATTCAAATAAATAAAGATTAAGACTTCAATATCCCCAATTATGAATTATAAATCAATTATCCAATTATCCCAATTATTATGCCCTCTTTGAATTGTTAACAAGAATTCTCAAATGCCAAAAGTCCTTTTCCAAGTGATCAATTGCCTTCTATTTAATCCAGATTAATCTTGCTATATTCCTATGCTAAACAATTGAATTAAACTCTTCCAATCCCAATTCCTTATGTGTTACATGCGTGACAGATATTTCCATTCAATTCACAAACCTAATTATTCATCATGCAAATAACTAAGTCACATGATATCATGCCCGATTCTAACCCTAGAATTCCTCTTCCAATTCCTTCTAGAGTAATAAAGTAATTCTTGATCGGATAATTAATCAATAAGCATAAGGCAAGATAAACAACTCACTTTAACATAAATAATTAGAATATAATGAATAACTAATTCATAGCCATAAAAAGTTCAATTGAAATCTCAAAAATAGTTAGTTCATAATTAATGAATTAAAACCAAGAATCCACAATGAATAGACATCAAAAGATAAAAGTAAGATGAGAGAAGAGAATAGAATCATTGTCAAACCAAATCTGATGCTCCCCCTCGCTTGCTCTTGCTCTTGATCTTCAATGGTCTCCAAGTTGCTTCTATCTCCAAAACTAATAAGAACTAGGGTTATTTTCTAATCTAAAGGAGTGTTTAATCTAGGCTAAGCTATGTAATCTCCCTTTATTTTATGCCTTACATCATGTATTTATAGGTTACAAGTCCAATTTTTAGCTTAGAACAAACCCAATCCTATTTGGAGTCAAAAGGTGTCAAAATTCGCCCAAAAGCGCGTCCAGGCCATCACCAAGCCCTTCTTCCAGGCCCTTGTAGCTGGCACAGCACAACGCTCAAACTACGCTCCCCTGGCGCCCCTTGCGCTGCACAAGATAAACCTAAAATGGCGCGCCCGGCGCTGGCCCAAAATCCGACATTTTCTGCTCCGACGTCCTTTGGGAAAATGGCCATAACGTCTTCGTCCGAACTCCGATTTCGATGATTCAAGATGTTCCGGAAAGAGGAGAAGTAGATATACAACTTTCATTCTTTGAGTGTTCCGAAATAATGTCAGGAACTATAGTAAAATTGGCTCTGAAGTGACTCTTTGTGTAAATGGCAAGTCAAAACGCGAATCTAGCCACCCCAAACATCGATCCATGTAACTTTTGTCCCAAATCCTACAAAACAATATAAAACATGCTTGAATAGACACAAACACATAAAAACATCCTAAAAGACTTAAGAACAACAATAAATTAAGCCCGAATGTATCCAATTCATGGGTATAAAACTCACTCATCAAATACCCCAAACTTAAATCTTTTGCTTGTCCTCATGCAAAAACACAAAATGTTATGCAATGCAATGTAATGAAACTAATCTATATGCCTCTGAATCCAACGATAAGAATGATGAAACAAGTCTATTCAACCTACTTAGAGAAATCAAGTAAACATGATAATACATCATATTAAAACAAATCAGTAATTTCCCAATCAATCATCAAATCTTAGACTGTTATCACTGATATAGTGCGTGTGTGCTCCACAACAATGTTAACTGATATAAAATCAAATTTAAGACATAATAGATATCTTTGAAGGTATCATACAGTGCAAATTCACAAAATTCACGAACAAGCTATATCCAACTAAAGTCAAACATCCACCAAGTTCAAGAGTCCAATCTGGGATACTTATGCTTTACTTTTCATTACGGGGGCTTTTTGCTCTTTTCCCGTTTTATTATTATTTTTTTTTAACCATAAGCGTAATGTCTCATTCCATTAGGCTATAATGATGTCACCCTTAGCGAGAGCTTTCGACCAACGACTCCCGGACCATATAAGACCTTAGGGCGCTAGGTTTTAAGATACCCCTTCGGGCGTACTTACTCAAGTAACAAAGGCCCCGAAACAAAACTAGCCACGGTAAATTTTTTTTTTTTTTTCTTTTTTTTTTATAGATGGTTGGTGAGTGCGTTTTACGCTCCATCTCACGCTTGTGTTTATGGGGAGTGTTTCTCCTCAACCCACCACAAGACTCAACATTTTTTTTTTTTAAAGCTTATATACCCCAAAATTTCCCCCCAAACTTAAGTTTTTATCAAAATTTAGCCATCTCCGCCTATTCATGTCTTTCATTCCTTCAAACTAGTATTATCCTTAAAACATCCATTATGTATCAATTTAAACTTAATCAGTTAGCATAGCTATTATTAACGTGCTAACCTTGATTATATCAGTTTCAAACAGGAAAAGATTCAATTCATAACAAGAAATCACATCAAAGCCTGAATATTCAATACTATACTTATCTACTTAACTCCAGTCTCATCATTAGCCAAAATAGACTTTTACTATCTAACAGTTGGAATCATGCAAATATAAACTAACTGCAACAAACATAGTAAACTAACTACTATTTTTGCGATTTTTAATTTTTTTTTTTTTTTGTTAAACAAAAAAACTGAATGCAAAAACTAAATGTAAATAACCCGAAAACATAACGAACTACAATGTAAATAACTTACTATATGCAATACGACACTAAAATGCCCCCAAACTTAAACTAGACATTGTCCTCAATGACTGAAATAGAAAAAATTAAAGCAGATGACTTCCCTGAAAATTTAGCAATCTTCCTCCTTGCCCGCTAAGTTTGGAGAATAGGCTAAGCACATGGAACAAATTGGGCACCACACTTGAATTTGACTTGAATAACCTGTAAAACCATGATAGAAGCAATTTTATTAAATCCTAAATAAATGCAAATTCAAAACTACTAATATAAAACTTAATAAAAACTAAAAATAAAAATTAAACTTGGGTTGCCTTCCAATAAGCGCTTGTTTTATAGTCTCAGCCTGACTTCTTCAATTCTCTATCCAATTCCCCTACGAAAGTTGAGGAACCCTCCATCCATCGGAAATAATATAGCTTTTGGTAGGTTCCCATTTACAATAGCCATTGTATTAAAGTCACCTAGAATGCTTTCTTGAGATAAGATCACATTCAAGAACGTCCAGCATCTAGGTGGTTTCTCCATTTGTGTCA
This sequence comes from Panax ginseng, assembly GCA_020205605.1. Taxonomy (NCBI): domain Eukaryota; kingdom Viridiplantae; phylum Streptophyta; class Magnoliopsida; order Apiales; family Araliaceae; genus Panax; species Panax ginseng. Next base: position 42,245,877 of record CM035128.1, on the reverse strand, counting down.
TGAATATATTCTGGCATAGAGGCTTGTCAGACACAACAATTTCTTCTTCTATCTTCTCTAGCTCATCGCACCATGGTTTCGAAGGTGTACTTGCTTTTACATCACAGAGAGTATTGCCGACAACATGACTACCAATCGGACAAGGCTTTACAAATCTAACTTGGGACTCTTGAGCTGTGGAGGAGAAGGCACTTGAGGCATAAATAACATTGGCTCATCATCATTGGTTCTCACAATTAGTTCTTCACCAAACCTTGTTGTCATTATCCCCACTTGTCTCCTCTTTTTCATCTCGTGGCTCATCCAGGTTGTAGATTTGGCTCGGGCTCTCCATCGGCCTAGAAATCCATGTCATAGGTCCAGTGTATTGAGGACGGTTGTTCAACGAATGTGCTATCATTCCACTTGATTTTCCAAATTCTTAATCAACGCCCTTGGCTTTGCAAATTTGACTCACTTGATTCATTTTCTTGTCTTGTTCCTCATTCCTTTTTTGAAGCTTTAATAAAATTTTCCAAGGCTTCCTCCCAATTTGAATGTTCTTCTGTTGTAGTGGAGGTGGACACAAGAAATCCTGTGGGTATGTTGGACTTGGAGCATAAAATTGATCTTGATTGTTACTCCATGAAAATCCGGGTGATACCCCAATCGATGATAGTTGTTGGGATAGACATAATTATTGGGGTAATCACCACTATCTTATCTCTACTCAAAACCGATGGTGCATTGATGACTCATATGATTTCCAAAGACAATAATCACAAGTAACCACCATACTTTGACGACGTATTTGAGCTTCAAAAGCTTCAAACATCCTCGAAAGTGTCTCAATCTGTGCGACAATGCGAGAAAGTTTCTCGAGTCTTTCAATCTCCACTCCCCTTGGTTGAGTCATGTTTCGTGTATGGCCATTGATACACAAAGTCATCCATGGTACACGAAAAGAGAGAAATATAGAAAGAGAATTAAAATAAAAATAAAAATGTTTAAATTAAGACTAATTTGATTGAAATTAATATTGGTAAATAATTATTAAATTAAGTCCCTAAGAAGCGGCCTAAAAACTTGTTGATCGATTTGCAATCAATCAATGAATACGTGCAAGTATACACGATCAACAAGTAATAAAGTGAAAGTAGAGTATCGTTCCCACGAGGAATTATTTAATAAAATCACCAAGTACTAATTCTTAACCAAACTAATTTTATTTAAACAATCTCAAATCGTGTTTTTCTAATTAAGAAAACTAAATTAACTAATTAAAACTAAGATTTTAACGAATGAATTCAAATAAATAAAGATTAAGACTTCAATATCCCCAATTATGAATTATAAATCAATTATCTAATTATCCCAATTATTATGCCTCTTTGAATTGTTAACAAGAATTCTCAAATGCCAAAAGTCCTTTTCCAAGTGATCAATTGCCTTCTATTTAATCCAGATTAATCTTGCTATATTCCTATTCAAAACAATTGAATTAAACTCTTTCCAATCCCAATTCCTTATGTGTTACATGCATGTGAAACAGATATTTCCATTCAATTCACAAACCTAATTATTCATCATGCAAATAACTAAGTCACATGATATCATGCCCAGTTCTAACCCTAGAATTCCTCTTCCAATTCCTTCTAGAGTAACAAAGTAATTACTGATCAGATAATTAATCAATAAGCATAAGGCAAGATAAACAACTCACTTTAACATAAATAATTAGAATATAATGAATAACTAATTCATAGCCATAAAAAGTTCAATTGAAATCTCAAAAATAGTTAGTTCATAATTAATGAATTAAAACCAAGAATCCACAACTGAATAGACATCAAAAGATAAAAGTAAGATGAGAAGAGAATAGAATCATTTGTCAACCAAATCGATGCTCCCCTCTTGCTCTTGCTCTTGATCTTCAATGGTCTCCAAGTTGCTTCAATCTCCAAAACTAATAAGAACTAGGGTTATTTTCTAATCTAAAGGAGTGTTTAATCTAGGCTAAGCTATGTAATCTCCCTTTATTTTATGCCTTACATCATGTATTTATAGGTTACAAGTCCAATTTTTAGCTTAGGAACAAACCCAATCCTATTTGGAGTCAAAAAGGTGTCAAAATTCGCCCAAAACGCGTCCAGGCCATCACCAAGCCCTTCCCCAGCGCCCCAGCGCTGGGCACGGCGCTCAAACTCTGCTCCCCAGCGCCCCGGCGCTGGCCCAAAATCCGACATTTTCTGCTCCGACGTCCTTTGGGAAAATGGCCATAACTTCTTCGTCCGAACTCCGATTTCGATGATTCAAGATGTTCCGGAAAGAGGAGAAGTAGATCTACAACTTTCATTCTTTGAGTGTTCCGAAATAATGTCAGGAACTATAGTAAAATTGGCTCTGAAGTGACTGCTGTGTAAATGGCAAGCCGAAAACGCGAATCTAGCCACCCCAAACATCGATCCATGTAACTTTTGTCCCAAATCCTACAAAACAATATAAAACATGCTTGAATAGACACAAACACATAAAAACATCCTAAAAGACTTAAGAACAACAATAAATTAAGCCCGAATGTATCCAATTCATGGGTATAAAACTCACTCATCAAATACCCCCAAACTTAAATCTTTGCTTGTCCTCATGCAAAAACACAAAAATGTTATGCAATGCAATGTAATGAAACTAATCTATATGCCTCTGAATCCAACAAAGAATAGCGAAACAAGTCTATTCAACAGAGGCCTTAGAGAAATCAAGTAAACATGATAATACATCATATTAAAACAAATCGGTAATTTCCCAATCAATCATCAAATCTTAGGTGTTATCAACGATATAGTGCGTGTGTGCTCCACAACAATGTTAACTGATATAAAATCAAATTTAAGACATAATAGATATCTTTGAAGGTATCATACAGTGCAAATTCACAAAATTCACGAACAAGCTATATCCAACTAAAGTCAAACATCCACCAAGTTCAAGAGTCCAATCTGGGATACTTATGCTTTACTTTTCATTACGGGGGCTTTTTGCTCTTTTCCCGTTTTATTATTTTTTTTTTTAACCATAACTGTGCAATGTCTCATTCCATTAGGCTAACAGTGTCACCCCTTAGCGAGCTTTCGACCAACGACTCCCAGACCATATAAGACCTTAGGGCGCTAGGTTTTAAGATACCCCTTGAGCGTACTTACTCAAGTAACAAAGGCCTCAAACAAAACTAGCTACAGTAGAATTTTTTTTTTTTTTTTCTTTTTTTATAGATGGTTGGTGAGTGCGTTTTACGCTCCATCTCACGCTTGTGTTTATGGGGAGTGTTTCTCCTCAACCCACCACAAGACTCAACATTTTTTTTTTTTTTTAAAGCTTATATACCCCAAAATTTCCCCCCAAACTTAAGTTTTTATCAAAATTTAGCCATCTCCGCCTATTCATGTCTTTCATTCCTTCAAACTAGTATTATCCTTAAAACATCCATTATGTATCAATTTAAACTTAATCAGTTAGCATAGCTATTATTAACGTGCTAACCTTGATTATATCAGTTTCAAACAGGAAAAGATTCAATTCATAACAAGAAATCACATCAAAGCCTGAATATTCAATACTATACTTATCTACTTAACTCCAGTCTCATCGAAAACGCGAATCTAGCCACCCCAAACATCGATCCATGTAACTTTTGTCCCAAATCCTACAAAACAATATAAAACATGCTTGAATAGACACAAACACATAAAAACATCCTAAAAGACTTAAGAACAACAATAAATTAAGCCCGAATGTATCCAATTCATGGGTATAAAACTCACTCATCACGGATGCTCCCAGAATAGCCTGAGCCTTTGCTCACAATGGAGCTTCTGATTTTCTACCTGCTGTATTTCTTGCAGAATTGTAGCAAATCTTCCAGCGGTACCCATAAGAGTGTTTTTGGAATAAGTGTTACTGAAAGTCTTTCTTTCTGACTTCTACCTCTCTCTCTTTGAAAATAGAGAGTGAAAGAAGCGTCATATTTATAAGCGCAGGGGTCCATGGCAGCAAAAAAAAATCCTTTCTTTTTCGTGGGTATCGCCACGCAGCTTAATCCCGATCACTCCCTCAGGAATAGGAGGCAATAATAGACGCACATCGAGAAGAGAGTACTCCTTTATAAATAAACAAGGCCCCCGCGTCCTTTCTTAATAGATGGAGCAATCCTCACTCGACAAATTTCAAAAGAGGATCAAGACAAACCCACGTGATCCGTATTCGCCACGTACCGGGCATGCTTCGTCAGTAACCTAACTACTCCTCTTTCACTAGCTTCTACTTATCTTTTATTGGCTTATTTGTACCCACTACATGATGGAACTCCCTCACCAATCGTCGCTCGCATGACTCCATCCTTGATCTTTGAGCAACCTTGACCTATCTTTCTTGTCTGCCTGACTAGCCCTTTGCCTTGGTATGCAATTAGCTTCCCCTGCCTTGCTTTCTTCTTTTGGCACTAATGAGCTACGCTTCCTTTATCATTTACCGGATCGATAGGTACTAATATGAATTTAGAAAACTTTCAATATATAGGTCATATTGCTCATATAAGGATGAGAAAGAGAAGAGGAAGATAGAAATCTTAAATAAGTTACGGAACTTTTTCTGATAAACTTCCAGATTCACCGATCACGATAATAAGAAATCTAATACCGTTCAAAGTATAAGGATGAAATAATCAGGTTATTACATGATAAGAAGGATATATTCCCATGTTATCCTAGAGAACAGAGAATTTATTTTTAGTTAATAATTGAAGAAATGAGTATGGATTACAATGAAAGGAATTTACATAAAACCTCTCCTAACTTGCTAAAGGTATTGATTAGTAATGATAAGACTACTGCTAAAGAATATCTCAAGAACAATCTCCCAAATGAGGAACTACCTCTTATTCATAACTTGAAAGCCTATACGCTGGAGTCCATCATTATTTATGTACTAGGATTACTCTTCAGTTGTATTAAGGATAAACCGGTTGTTAGGCTCGCTACTTTGCTGGATCGAATGGATTATGATGTACGAATTAAAGCTCTTAGTGGTGATATGGGTGCAGCGATATTGGATAAATAGAAAGAGGATAGTGAAGGTGCGAAGCCGCTCGGAGAGGATTTTGTAATATTGGATGAGAGTGTTAAGG
>CM035128.1:42228216-42235716 GCA_020205605.1 Panax ginseng | reverse complement strand
CTACGGGTTGGATTGCTCGTGTGTCCACAGGACAAATCCTATTTGAAATGGATGGTGTGAGTTTGTCAAATGCTCGACAAGTCGCTACATTAGCGGCGCATAAACCATGTTAAATCAACCAAGTTTGTTCGGTGGCCATAACGTAATTAGTTAGTGGGGAAAAACCGGTAGGGATTCAAAAGAATTAGGCGAAGTGTTTGTTCCTGAACGACGAAAGTGGAAAGACACTAAGGGAGAGGGATATACTCCATTCTTTTTTGAATCATCAAAATTGTACGACGAACCTTCTTATTCCAGGTGTACGACCCTGATACATCACGGTTTCCTTCTTTCGGCCCAGTTTATAAAGTGATAGTAGTAAGAATAAATAAGAAAGAAATAAAAGGGACTTCAGTTGATAACAGACCATAGGGAAGAAGAGCATATAAAACCATACCAATGGCATATATTCTAGATTTTCAACCTCATTGGCCACGTTTTCCACATCCATATGCTTGAAACTTGGAAATAACTCTTTGATGGAGTCAGTAGGTAAATGCACATCCAGTCATACAACATAGAAATAGTCATTCTTGTTCTTGTGGAATTACTTTGGTTATTAGTTAGGGATACAAATACAAATATAAATAAGCCAGGTAAACAAGAATAGAAGTTCCCATCCAGCATCTACATTGAGGCCTCGTTTAAACTCCCAATTACGGGTGATACGTCGGATAGACTCTATCTTAGAGATCTGGTAAATCCCCAATTACAAGCTCTCAATTATAGAGTGACTCGGAAGTACTGCTTCTGATGATAGCTATGTTGTAATCAAAGAATCTCGATCTGTAAGAAACGCATATGAAAGCTGAATGCTGTCCTAAGCTTCGCTCAACTTGTGAAATGAGGGCAAATGGACGGTTGCTTTCTTGACTAGTTGGATCAGTTTCAGTCTATACCTTAACCAAGGATGTCTTTCTCTTGAAATGAGAATGGGTAAGAGATCTGCTCGAGTATCCTTAATCAATAGCATACAGCAATTAAATGGATGCGCTAATGTAGGCTTTCTAATAGGAGTTAACGCTCGGCTAGCTTTAGCTTCCTTACTTAACTAGTCTTCGGGAGAAGTCAGAGAGCTACAAAGGAATAAAATAAGTTCTCTTGCTCACTGCAGGCCCATTTCCCTATGGACCAATCGCTGACGGTTACCTCCGACCAAGATAATAGGAAGAATCAGAACAAGCGGAAGACCTTCTTTTTTGGTTGGTCTCTTTCCCTACTAAGGCAGGAACAAGCAAGGGTTACACTCTGCCGATAAATGAGACAGGAATCACCGGGTTGTTCGGTTCAATGGTTGGGAAGCTAGGCTCCTTAGAAAGGATTGACCGAGAAGGCGCCCCCTTTTGTTTGTTTTTCCTGTTTGCTACCTAATAAGCAATTGACTCTTTGTTTGCGATTCTTTCAAGGAAGGATCCATACGATCATATTGGCTCTATAGCGGAAAAGGTCTTTCTTTCATGGACTAGATCCCAGCAGACAGCGGTCTTCTTACTGAGAAACCAACGTTTAACGAATCAGATGGGAATAACCAGAAGACGCATTCTAACGCTCTACAGAGCCTGAAAGACTTAGTCCGGAGTTCGGGATCAGATCAGATTCAGAATCAGAGAATAGGAACAAGAGGAACTAACGAGTAACGCTTTTTTTGTTCATTCTAAGGAAGCTCCTTAGCATGCTGTAGATTAGCAAAAGCTTTCTTTTAGTCGTGCGAACGAGACCCTCGCGAAGCGCTTCCCGTTCCCTCTTTTTCAAATCATTCTTTTGCCAGTTGTTGTTGGAAACATAGGAGGGAGCTCTTCCTGTATTTAGGATTTCGTATATTATATATAGGCATCCTTATTAGTTGAGTCCAAACTAAACTGGAGTTAAAATTATCTGTAGGGAGGTCATATCTCTGTCTCGAGAAAATGCTTGCTTTTGAGCTTATATCGGCATCGACAATTTACAGGGTCGAATATGGGGGTCCTCACAACCCTCGAGAAAGGCCTCTCTTATTGGCATATAAATAGAAATTCAAATCAATCCAATTAGAATAGGAAGAATAGGAACATGCGGTTCACACAATATCTGGAAACATGGGGAGGAAAAACCATTCTTACTAGAAAGGGTGTAAGTTCTCGCTGGCTAGCGTCATAGAATACTGCCCGTGAAGGGAGCTCGAAGGAGAGTGATAGTTCCTAGTGACAACAGCTGATAACCGAACAGCGGATAAACAAGAAAATAGCAGCTGTGACTACCGGTTGTTATCCCGATCTAAAGTGGCAGCCTATCTAAAAATAATTGATACCCAATAACCAAAAAATAAGAAAATAACAATTATATCTATTATCGGGTGGATTGGTTGTTGGTTCATGCTTCCGAATAAAGTCATCTTTGGTATGGACCCTGGGTATGGGGTCTTTGGTATTGATGGGAGGATGGAAAGCTTATTGGAGGCCCTAGAAATAATTGGTGGGACTAAGCTTTCTATTTGAGGTTCGGCTAGCTTAGATTAGCTATTAGGTTTGGTTGGTTTAGCTTTTTTCTTGGCATTCCGCTTCCCAGCCAGCTGTGACTCGTATGTCTAGACAACGACTATCGATTCCTAACGAACCCATAAATTCTTCTACCATTCGACCAGATCTTCTATATTGTATTTTAAAACTCTAGCCTCGAGTCAACTCTCTGATGCTTTCCTATCGAAAAGAAAGAATCAATTGTTCGTCCCCTACGGGTCAACTCCCTAATCAATTACCGCCAGCCCCAGTTCTACTGATTATTCTGTATACTCATTTGGGGTAGATCGACTCCCAAAACAAGTCAAGGTCTTTCATAATACTAATCAGCCTGCTAAGGAGCATCCGAGCTACCATTTCAGGATGCTCCCATATCCGCGCAAGATAGATTCTTCTTGCTCTTAAGATTAAGCCGGCCGAGCAACGCAAATCAGGCCAGGCCCCAATAGAGAGTCACCATTCCCTCGCAGTAGAGGTTCTGTAAGAAAGGAGATGCACTAGCTACTTTACTTAGATTTACTTTGCTTTATTTAAGAAGATAATCTGATTTCGACTCGAATTCGTGTTTAGCTTTCCCTTTAGACTTTCTTGACTTGGAAGCCGGTAAATCCATAATGATTGAATTAGCGAGATCTGGGAACTACTTCCCTTTAGGTTTTCAAATCCATAGCTCTTTCATTAAGAATATAGGCCCGAGGCCTAGCGAGAATCGAGAAATACAATTAGAAGAAATAGCTAATAACATTCGTTCATGACCTCGGCTCCATTCAACAAAAAGAAGAGTGTGAAGGAGCTCTTTGCTATACAAATAGGCCCGGTGAACTAACTTAAATCAAGAAGAAGACAGAGAAGTAGGAGTTGATCTTTACACATCGATAGTGTCGCTACCCTGCGGGAAGAAAGAAAACGGATATCTCGCGGGTAACATAGCGTTTCGCTTCCCTCTTAGCATCGGTCACTCCCTGAAGCAGTAACGGGTAACTAGCCCTCTGGTCAATCCATGGTTTCTTTCTTTTTTGTTCCCCTTGACTATATCTTCTTCCATACTCATTGCTTGATTGTCGTAGAAAGCGAGAGCAAGTTAGGTCTGACTCCTACTCTTAAATCATAGTCATTTTACTTTTGCGAGCAACCTTGGTTGACATAGTCCTATGATCACCTCAACACTAGTCTTAAGGGACTGGCTTAAAGAAAGAGTCTACCCATTACCACAGAAAGACTAGAGATAGGAAATGCATCAATACCTTTCTGACTTGTAAGGGGACTGGAACTGACCCCTCCTTGCTTTGGTACTGCCCAACCCAATATGCAGTAGCATTCTCGAGCTCACAGCCAATCGCCTCTGGTCGCCTTGCTCTAATCTGACCACTCACTTGTCTGGTGGGACTGGAACAAACAGAGGCATCACACTCTGCTCATTCGCCTTTTGAATTTAGTGCTCGCCCTTACACGAGGGCTTACGTACTTCACTCGCTAGGGTCCCGTGAATAAAATAAATAAAACGCCTCTTGTTATCCTACCTTCAGAGCTACCTACCCCATTTTATATCTTCACTTGAGTGAATTATGGGGGGCCACCCCAGCATGGGGGACTGAACTCTTTCTTAAGGTTGCTTGCAATACGAGAAGAGTCCCTCTATTTCCCGAAACCTTCCCTCTTTGTTGTACTCGTTATATGGTTACATATGCTAATTAAGTTGAAGGGACTCAGTCTTTAGGAGCTATTTCCTTTCAGTTTGATTAAAAGTACCTTTAATTTAAGTGGAGTCAATTCCTCGAAAGAAGCGTCTAAAAGCAGGCATGCTTTGGGATACGCCTATAATCCTATTAAGACTTTCTGGGCCAATCGTGACCTTGTTTGGTTCGAAAGGTGCGTAGGAAGGTATTTACCTCCTTCCCTTCCAGAATTTACTATTCATTTTAGTAGGATTGGAATAGTGGAAGAGGGTGGATTTCCTTCTATGAAAGATCTCTGGACTTATCATGCAAATTTTCCTATGCATCAACTACCCTGGAAGAAGCCTTAGTCAATGTACCATAAGGTGTTTCCTTTCCAATCTGGTTCATGGGCCCTGATCTACGACCACCCTCAGCTCCTTCCAGTAATTCTTCACCCAGTTCGTCCACTTCATGAGTGTCTTCCTATGTCTATAGAGAAGCAAATCGATTAGAAGCTGAAGGACAGCCTATAGTCTCCAACGAACACTGGACTGCAGTATCTTGATCTGGGTCATTCCTACTTTTTGAAATTAAGATATGGGTTTTTATTGATCTCTTACCACTGCTAGAATGACTGGGCTCTTATAATGTTTGGGTTTCTTCACCCCTAACATCAATGCAGAGTTTGGTGTTCCCCTTGGGCTTGTTTTCTAAAGTTTGATTCAGTAAATCATTTCTGCAAACACCTTCTGCTCGGGCTTTCTAGGATCAAAGGCTGGTCAATGAGCAACATCTCCATCAAACTTTCTGTGGAAGGATACACCCGATCCCGGGCCTTGTTCAAAGAAGGATTGGACTCCAACTTCTCGTCTAAAGCCTGTGATGAGTGCTTCTAAAGGCGGATTCATATTTTGAACCACTTTAAAGCGCTCGCAAGAGGTAGATGATCCCCTTTGAGGAAAAAGGATTTTTTTTCCCTTAAAACTAATATGGAAAGCCTTATCTTCCCTGACCATGAATCTCTCTCTGTTGATCGTGACTGGAGGGTTCTGTCAAGCAAGAATGAGGAAACTTCAAGGAATTGGAAAGCCAGGCGTTATCCTGGAGCCTTAGCCCGAGCATCTTGTTATCATATGTTCGAGACTTGTTGGTCTGCTCTGTTAGGAGAACAAGTCCTTTCCCAGCCCTGCTGTACATTTAGGAAGTAGATTGAAAGAAAAGAAATTGATATTATCCTTGAAACACCACTCCCACTCCTCCTGAACGGAAGGAAGGAACGGTTCCCCTACTCGCTTGCTAATGGACTATAGCCGGAACGAAGGCACGGATTATATACCAAGTCTTTCCTATTCTCCTAGTCTCGCAGTTGTCAGCTCCTTAGCTTTGGTTTTAGCCTCTTTCCTCTTTATCTAATAATAAGGTAAGCTTCTTTGTGTTCGGGCTTTCGAGTTGGATATCACCATATACTAGTGCTAGTGCGGGTGAAAGCCTCGAAAAAAGGCTTAGCAATTTCCTAGCAACACAAGGCAGGCTAGAAAGGCGAGAGGAGCTACATGAAACCAAGTCATTCTTTCTAAAATACTTGCTGACATGCGAGACGAGACTGGAACCAAGGCCAAGGGCAGGAACTCAACCAACAGGAACCCTATCATCAACCAATAGGCCAGGAGCTTCACCCTCAGCCCGACCCCGGGGCCTGCATGGCGCAGCAGCCTAACCCCAACCCCAGGGTGGGAACTCTTAGGAGCCGGTCACTGAGGTTGGTAAACTAAGGGTGCCTACCGTACTTGTTCCTCTATCCATCCCCTCTCTCTGTAGGGCTGAGGACGGAATTCTTTCTTTCGGGAGGAGGGGAGCACTTGACATTCATTTACCCGGGGGGCAGGCCAACCAACGAAGAGCTGGCTTACGGAGCTTTCTCATCAAGGGGCGAAGGGGGGTTCATGCATCGGCATCACGTAGGATTTCCTTCAACAAGAAAGGATTGCTGCTGTGAGTGATCACGCACGATAGAGAATGGTGGATCAGCGGACCGATTGATTGACCGAGATGTGATGCTCACTAATCGACCATGCAAAAATCTCCAAGCTCCTTTACTATACAAGGGTTCCAAACCTTTATTGAAGAAAGAGCTCTTGCCTTCAACTCAGAACAGAACGTTCCTTCCGCAACGAAAGAACCCGAAGGAACAAGCTGAAGCGTAAACAAAAGAAGCTAATCCATTGGGCTAGTTTCAAATCCATTGAGCTAACTTGCTAATCTAGAGAAAGGCACAGAAGGAGTTGAGTTGAATTACATACGTAATCTGAGTTAGGCAAAACGAGAGGATCTTTAGGAAAAGGGGGCCACCCTGTAGCTCAGAGGAAGAGTGGTCGTCTCTTAGCTGACAGGTCGTAGGTTCAAGTCCTACCAGGTTACTTAACTTGACTTTACACGGACTGAGGAGTTTGGCCTTACAGCACTGAACACCCTCTGTCAAGGTAAAGAAAGGGTCTTACATCAGACGCTTACCGGCCCGCAAAGCTACGCATAACTAAAAAATGGGGCACTCCCCGGGCGCTGCTTTCTCGATCGACTAGATGACTTTGAATTAGAAAGGGATCAGTCTATATATGAGAACTCTATTTATAGCTTTCTTGCTTTCTCACAGAGTCTCAAATAAAAATACCCAACAAGCATTAGCTCTACTGGAAAAGGATTCAATCCAGCCAAGGGTTCCCCTATGGCTACCTTGTTACGACCTCACTCCAGTCACTAGATTTGTCCTTCGTTTTAGCCAAAATCTAGCTTATAAGGTCTTGAGCGACCAAGCAGTCAACCCTCTTACCCACACACACCCCAAAGCAAGGAGCCATTTGGGAGTAGAGTGAGATTGTACTCTAGATCCACAGACAAAAGCCCTCCACAACATGAGATGCATGGGTCACCAGCCCTTAAAAATATGCACGCACCTTAAAGTAAAGCCTGCCCGCCGCTCAAGAAACTCGGGGAGCCCTAGAAAGAAAGCGTCCGTGTCCTTGCTATAGTCCCTTGGCAGAGGAATAAAAGCCTCGTGTATGTTCGTACAAAAGATCGGGAAAGGCGGCTTTGGCAAAGACATCAAGACCACACAGATAGAAGTTGAACAGAACCTGGGTCAAAGGACCTGAAAGGGGAAGACCCTTTCTTGAAGCGCATGATGAAGCTGCCCCCCCTTCCACAGAAAGACTTAAGAAGTAGGATATTAGCCTCATAATAGAGCCGCAGGAAACCACAGGGTCCAGCTCTTCCAGAAGATCGTTGTGCCACAGATCACAAAGGCAGGGAAA
>CM035128.1:42209276-42227938 GCA_020205605.1 Panax ginseng | reverse complement strand
GTAAAGCCCATTCCTTCATATGCTTACAGTAGTATAAGGAGTCCGTTCGTGCCAAGAAAAGAAGTCCAATAGCTGCGCTTACAACAGATTCAATGGCATTTATTCCTCTAAGCATGCTACCAGTCCTAGCTACTGAGACTGACTCTAGAGAACTTGAATAAGATTCTCTTTCACTCCCGGCTGAGTCAACAAAAATTTGTATAACAGAGGGAACCTTTTCTGTTTTTTGACTTAAATTACTTCCTCAAATACTCTTTTATGCTCCTACCTCTCCTTTCCGAATGAAGCTATTGAATTCCTCGATAATCTAATCCATTCATTCCTTCACTGCTGCACTTCAATTGGTCGACAAAAGCAAAAGGAGGAAGGCAAGAACTCGAGGACTTCACTCGACAAAAGAAAAGTCTAAGATGGCTACGACTTTTCGGACTAGGCAAGGAGAAGAGAATGGAAGAGCTTGCTATGAAATGTAAGCTATCGCTATCGCTTTCACTAGCTCTTTTAAAAAATAGAAAATGAAATGTAAATCTCTCTGCTCTATTTACTTGCAATGTTATGCCTATCAAAGTTAATAACGCTTTTGTAACCTTAGACTCGTTCTGCTCGATTCGATTGAACTCGTTGGCTCTCGCGTCCACCAAAAGTGGTAACCTCCTTCACTTCATGCCTTTGATAGAACGGAGATGGGAATTAGGCTCTTGGTAGTACAACTAAGCTCTTTGCAAGATTCTCGCATCTCTGGGAGAATGCCCCAAAGCCCCTTTTCTCCAATTGCAATTCCAAAGGGATATCCTTTTAGACGCTCTCCTGGCATTAGCGGAATAAGAGCAGTGGGACTTGAGCTAGTGGGAAAGATTAACTATTTGAATGTCCCTCTTCGATTTTGATGAGCATAAGATTTTCGAACATTAGCTAGTAGCCGCTTTCCTGTGACTTGCACTTGCTTCTTTTAGAGAAGGCTTGGCTCTATTTATGCTATTTCCATCCACTTGACTGTTCTTTGCGAGTATCTTTCGTCTATTCCTGGGAATCCAATGGTTACGCTGGAAGAAGGACTAACAGTTATAACCGAGAAAGTGCTTATGTCGACACTAGTAATTATAAAAGTATAATAAGAATCATTTGGATAAATAATGATTATGGAAATCCATAAATACATGATGATTGAATTAATTAATGTTGAGGTTAATTAATCAAGGAAGTGAATAAATTATTTACTTGACAAAAATAAATAAGTTATTAATATAATAATATTTTATTGACAATTATGTGTATATGAGCAATAATTCAACTATACTATATAGTGTAGTGTAATATTGTGTGACTATATATTAAGTTTTATGAAACTATAATATATTAAGTGATAATTAATCAAGGGAAGGGATAAATTTAATTGTTAATATAATAAGGTTATAATATGGTTATATGAGTGGTAGAAATAATTAAGGAACTACCCGAACAATAATACCTGACTGTAGTATTTTATTGCGTATATTTAATGTATATGGACTATATGATGTGAGTATATAGATAACCCTAAATTCTCCTAATATAGTGACACTTGGACATTAAAACCATTTTTGGATAACAAAGTAACTAAATGGGATTCAATTAAGCTTGTTGCTGAGATTTTCACTCTTGTCCCATAATTAGTGTCACCAAGTACAGTGAATAGTAACTCCAAGCTAGAATACGTATTCTTCAAAAGGCTAGTTATAGGAGATGATGGCTGAGCTTGAGGGTGGTTGGCTAACCCTTGAGCAACCATTGTTCTACTCCATTGAACCGTGGATTTCCATCTTGTGTAACACCAATGCCCAGTTCAAACTTTTCCTATAAATAGCAGCCATGTTTATCAGTTGGTGTTACTTGAAGTTGTCTGAGAATTGCTTAGTGTGAGATTGAGAGCATACAAGTGTTCTAAGAGCTTAAGAGTTCAACTAGTAGCAAGTCCATTCATATTGCAGAGGTATAACTCTATTCCATGCTTTCCAATTTTAGTTTTTGTAAACAGAGTTTTAAGTTCTTATAATTTAAATTTTTGATTATGTAGAATTTGATGTCAATGAGGGTGGGTAATGTTCATATAGTTGTTATATGGCCTTATGAGTATGTTTAAACTGATACATAAGTGTTTAGAATTAATTTCATGGGTAAATTTTGTGTTTGGGCTAAACAGTTGCCAAAAGAAGAAGGCATTCTGGCTCGAATTAAAGGCGTAGCTGCATTTATAGTATTATAATTGAGACGCAGCAGTAATCAAGCTACTTGGAGTTCTTGAAGTCGGGCTTTTTTGGTTTACGTTTCAAATCGATATAGTACTATGACTTATAATAGCATGCAAGCATGTGTAATGTGTACGTATAAGTATATTATGCTAAGTGGAACATGTTTTAATAGATTTTCATGAATAATGAAAGCATATGGTTTAGAGGGAGGTTTGGACTTTAAGTTTTGAAAACAAACTATGTTAGAGATCATGTTCTGCAAATTTTGAACCTAGTAAGCTATACGTGACTGATTTTACACTTAGATAAGAATGTTATAGTTTACATAGTTCTTTTGAGCATGACCATTCTTATTAAGCCTTGTGTTAGAAATGTTTCAAGAAAAGGCTTAGCCTAGTAAGCTAACATGTGTGATTCTACATAATGTATGTTCTGATTTTGCAAGCATGTTAATATAACTTAGAAATACATGAATAAACCATTTGCTTGTGTTTATGTGAATAGTAAGGAAACATGAGCATGTTGAACCTACTAGTAAGCTTTGAATGTGAATATGGTCAAGTTACCTTGAGGACTAGAATCTGACATTTGTGATCATGTTTGATGACACTGTTAGACTCACTCATGTAGTATAACCATAGATATACCATGCATGTGTGTCATATTTTAAAACAAAGCATGTTTTCAACTAAAGTGGTGTTAGTTTCATACATGTGTTATGAATACTCACAATCATGCCTAATATGAGCCTTATAACTATCTTATATGGTTAAAGAGCAAGCATTATAGACTTTGTGGTTTCATGACCTTGAATGGTCTTAACTTGTTAAAATGATCAACTTAGAATTCTATTGTGAAAGAAGGAACTTAGATTGACTTAAGGAGCATGAGAAGGCCTTTAACCTACCAAAATATATTATGTATGATAGTGTGTTCAAGACGGACAAAGACCACAAGGTAGCAGCTGAGTTTTGGTTGGGTCAGAGGATGGCGCAACTGCGTCGATCCTAGGCTTAGCCATAGCGCAGCTGCGCCAGTCTCGAATCTTGAGTTCTGCATTCTAATTTTGAACTGATGTTTGAAACATTCTATATGATTACATTAACTTATCTTACATGACCAAAATGCTATGTAATGTGTTCAGAAGCATGCTATGCAATAGAGATAAATGTTGATCATGAATTCCAAATGATAAGTCCAAACAATATTTTCAAAAAATAAAGCAATCAAGACTTTATAGTAATTGTGATGACTTACAAACTGAATTGTGCTATAAAAATATAGGGTAAGCGATGTGTATGAACTTATATCTAAATTAAACGTTTATGTGTACATTGAACTCACATATATGTGTTAGCTAATGAACATCTTGAACATATAATACGATATAAATAGGATTCGAAAGTGTTGAGTTATTAACGTGGATAAACTAAGCTTAAGGGAAGTTCTATAACCTTACTCAAATTTATTTTGAGCAAGTATCTGAACCCTACTCTTATTGTGCAAATATAATTGCATTCTTTATTCAACGAATACTGTAAGCTTATCTCTTTGAATACAAGTTATATTACATTCTCGTTCAAATGAGCTAATATGCTTAAACCCTTGTGAAAGTTATTATTCGTGTTGAACTTAGTATTGTTCTTGAATATTGTGAAAGAGTCGAAGCCATTTAATTTGGCTAAGACTATATGCATGTTTATAAAAGCTGTCCAAACCAATTGATTGGTGCAAAAATCTCGAAAAACTGAGTTGGACAACCCTTTTGGTAAGGGGAGTGTATGTTGTTGGAAACCCCAACACATGAATAAATATTATTGTGGTGTTATGCATAACGTAAAGTATTGTAGACTGATCATCTATAGTACTTGATATTTTTGGTTACCAGTTTAATATTGGTAACTCTAGTGGAAGTTCAATGGTCCTTAGTGACTGCTCTGTACAAATTGCTTATCCAGTTGGATACATTGTTAGTCGTTATATTCATATATATCTGTTGATTTATATTGAATTGTCATTCTTATTCCAAGAATTGTTGATATTCCTTATCCATGATGATTTTCTGACACTTTGAACTATCCCAGAAATGACACTTCGATATTTCAAACCTTATGATATTATATCCTACACCCTTGTTGTATATTACTTGTTGGGCAATTTGTGCTCATCCTTGCTTATTTAAAACCTTTCAGTTAAGGAGGAATAGGGAGGTGTCTCTGGAATAGACAAGGGCAAGGGCAAGGCTACCGACTAGCTTGTTCCTTTATGTCTAAAAACTATTATGTTATGTTAAGACTATTTGCAGACTATGTTTAAACATAAGTAGGATTATGTAATAGGTCTTTATTCGATACTATTATGTAATCTATTAAGTACTGTAGGTTACGAGACTTGGGGGAATAATTATAATAAATCATTGTATATTATTCTAATTTAGATTTTCCGTTATGAATGTATGAATTTAGTTATTATGGTAATACTTTGAGCACGTGATGAAACCAAATTTGAGTGACCAAGTGGAGGTTTGAATTTGGGGGTGTCACATGTTGTATCAAATCTATAGTTATAAACCTTAGGAACGAGAGTCCTTAGATTATAACTTAAGAAAACCTAGAAGTTAGGAAGGAGATAAAACTCATGTAGAGTTTTCCTTGAGAGACTTAGTGTGTTATGAAATGTAACATCATTATATATAATGACCTTATGTTTATTTAACATTCTAATGAAGTTGTTGTTTGTGTTGCTTATGTTGGTGATTGTAGGATGACTGACATTGAGGACCTAGCCGAGTAGTAGAGGAGGAGCCGTGTGATATCCACGTAGTCTATGAGACACCCTTGATAGCGGAGCCTATTTCAATAGTAGCCCCTTTTGATGATGACGATGAGGAAGAGGTAGAGTCTGATACGGAGGAGGAGCCTTTGGAGGAGGAGCCCGAGCCTATGATGGACTCTGACGAGGCTACTTTTGAAGATCGGATGTTAGGAGAGTATGAGGAGCAGATATTGGAGTTGGGATGTAAAGTGGAGGAGCTAGAGGCTGAGGCTAGGGAGACGGAGTCTGCATTCCAGAAGTTGAGGGACGAGGACCATCAGAGGCAACTAGATGTAGGAGATGGAGGTGGAGATTCCTCACCGTAAGGAAGCAGGGATCTAGATGGGAGCTTTGTTTCACCAAGCGGTGGCGAGGAATGTTGAGGTGGCAAGAAAGATGGAGGAATTAGAGTAGAAGGTTTTGAGTGAGAGGGCGGAGAAGGAAGCTCTCTGAACTTAGTTAGAGATAGAGGTGATGGATAGGATTCACTTCGAGGAGAAGTGGGAGGAAGCTAATGATAGGGTAGATGATCTAGAGGATGAAGTGTGGTGCAAGCGGAGGAAGATGAATAGGATAGGCTATGCGTTACGCACGGCCATGAAGAGATTGATCGATGGGGTAAATCACTACCCAGCTGAGCAAGGACAGACCAGACATACTATAAGTCGGGATATGGTAGTGCACATCACACAGAAGTAATATCAGAGCATCGTAGAGCGTGGGATGTTAGATTGAGTCTAGAGAATGAAGACCAGTAGTGTAGTAGTTTTATCTATGTGTTGTTAATATGTTGTTGTAATCTCGATCTTTTGTGTAAGATGTGAGATAGTGGTAAACCCCTAAACTTCTGAAAAGTGTTAGAGGGGTAGTAAGTTAGTATGTCCCCGTCTTTTGTGATATTAGGGGATATGTGATATCGTTTATAGCAGTATGCTAGAAAAGAACATGTAATGTAACCATTTGGCATATGAATATAAATGATCTTATTTCAGAAACGTGTTATAAACTTGTAGTTCTTTTCTATTGAAAAATGTCTAAATATGATAATTAGATAATAAAATGAAAATTTTGTGATGCAGAAAATGCCGCCCAGACGTAGAATAACTGTCCCAGAAGAGTCAGTTAATGATGAGAGAGGTCCTATAGATCCGATACAGAGATTGGTAGATTCATTAAGAGAAGCTCTGAGGGGAAGAAATAAACCCGTACCACCCGTTCCCCAAGCTGTCCCAGTAACGACCTTCAAAGATTTTAAGAGTGTAGGACCCCCAGAGTTCACGGGAACCACTAACCTGGTAGTTGCGCAAACATGGATCAAGGAGATCGAGAAGGCCTTCACTATAGCTCGCGTGGGTGAAGACCAAAAGACAGTATTTGCCACATACATGATGAGGCGCGAAGCAAACTATTGATGGAAAACTAATTAGCAGAGAACGGGGGAAGGAACGATAACATGGGAGAGGTTTACGACGCTGTTTTTCGAGAATTATTTTCCGAAAAGTATGAAGAGTAAGATGGAAGTAAAATTCCTATAGTTGAAACAAGGTGATATAATGGTGGCATAATACGCAGCTAAGTTCAATGAACTAGCGCTATTTGCAGAGCACCAAGTTGTGGATGAGGAGAGGAAGGCGAGACGTTTTGAGCAAGGGTTGAAGGCATGGTTGTTTTGTAAGACCCCAACTTATTATAAATAAAATTGAATTTTCTCTATTTATTATCTTGAAATAATAAGGAATTAATTTGATATAATGCTCTAGTTATGGGTGAAATGTACAAATTTTGCAAAATAAGCAAGTGGTTATAAAATATTCCTTTTGTCGGAGAATATTTGTTTGTTCGTGGAATATTCTTTTTATCGGGAATATCCATACAACGGCGCAGTCATTTGTGGGCCCCATAACAGAATAACGGTTGGATGAAGAAAACGACAAATTTGAGTTTGTATAAATAACGTCGTAATCGTTACCGTTAACACTGTTGGAATACCCGGTGGTTAAAATATAGTAATATGTGTGGTTGCACAGTAGCACACGGTATTGCACAATATTTTTGAATTATTGATTCTTACGTAAGAAGGCACTACTCAATAATTGTTACAGTAATTACTGTTCAATATTTTATTTTATTGATTCAATAATTGTTGCGTTGATATTTTATATTATTGTTGTTTTAATAATTGTCACGGCACAGTATTTCTCATTATCAAATCAATAATTCATATTATTTGAATAATATTATTAGATAACATTATTGGAAATGTCTAGAAAGTTATGTCAAGGAGAGGTTTGGTCACCTAATTGTGCGCTAGTAAGGAGAAATCCTTATCGAAAAGCCTCCTCTTTCCTGGGAACGACCTGGTTGTCATTATTGTGATTCTGTAATATTTGTGAATAATTATTTATTAATTTATATGATAAGAAAATATTTATTTTATGTGGATATAAATGAAGGAATTTTAGTATGAGTTATTTGTTCAAAGTTTCGCAATTATTTTTCTCCGATAAAATATTTAAATATATTATAATTGTTTAAAAAATAATATTATAATATATATATATATATATATATATATATACGCACACACACACATACGGATATGTGAATGCTTTTTAAATTTTGGTGGCTTGAATAAATGTCAGCAAGTAGTGTTGCCTAACTTTTGTGGGCCCATAAAGATGGGAATTATTGAAGTTGGCAGAGAAGACTTGGGAAGAGTTAGGCAAGGAATGATTTCCTTGTTTTCAAATAATTGGTGGGTCCACATCCAATCAAAACAAAGGAAGAGTTAGGCATGCTTGTGCAGTAGGTTAGGCAAAGGAAACATTTGGCAGAGTTAGGCTGATTCAGTTGGTTTCCTCCTCCGTGCTGCACTATAAATAGGGGGTAACCCCTGCTTCCTCAACACACTACTTTCAAATCAGAAATTCTTATTCTAAAGTATTGTGAGTATTTTCTTGAGTATAAGAATACTTTGAGCCTAGTTTTTCTGCAAGATTTTCTCAGAATAATATCAGATATTCCAGTTAAATCCAGTTTCTACTAAGGTAAAGGATATTATTTTATTGCAATACTCGTGAGAAATATTATTTTCTTTCATACTCTATATTACGTAAGCAATATTATTTCATCTCGTATTCCTAAATTTGAACGTACTATGGTAAGTATTGCTTCTATAATTCCTGAAATGATTAGAAATTTCGCTTCATCTAATATCATTTCATAGGAATATTGGTCTGAAATTTTTAATCAAATTTGGAACTTTTCATGACTGAGTACTATTCACGGTCATCGTTCATGGAGTCTTTCACAGCGATTCTTTGTTCACGTAGTCTTTATTCATATTATTTTTTTTCTTCCAAGTTATCTATTTTGACCCTTATTCTTGAAATTGAATCCATGTTTTGATCTTCATTCTTGAATTTTCTCCATTATGGTTTATTATGGAGTTTTTTTAAACTTGAATTATCTAAAGTATGAATCTCTAATCTTTATCCTTTTGTCACACTGGATTCGTTCTCTAATTTCTAGTATATGCATATATCTAGAGACACATATATGTGATCATGAGCATGCATCCTTTATCAAAAGGATAAAAACACGGAGCAAGATGATCGCAGCGCATATGCTGAGGATTATAAAGAGCTTATCCTTTATCCTTTTGATAAAGTATGTGACTAAATGATTCAATGGATAAAAACATAGATTATGAGCAACATGAGTATGCACTTTCTCCCATTGAACATAGAAATTTCGCCTAAAGCTCTTTATCCTTTATCCTTTTTATAAAGTATGTGACTAAATGCTCATAAATCCACGGACGTTAAATCGTTCTGCTATTCTAGTAATCTCTTTATCCTTTTGATCGGATTCGTTCTGCTATTAGTTCCAGAATTGTTATTATATAAAATTATAATATATGTTATTTATAACGAGTAAATAAGATGGAGGTTGTTCTATAACGTAGAAGTATCGAAATATCGTAGTATTTTGGCTACGTGAAAGAATCAAAGTGTTTGAATTTCTAAGACGAAAATAAAAGTTTTTTGAGAAATTTTTCAAAAAACACTATTCATCTATTTCTGCTCAAAAATTATTTTTGAACTTCTGGGAAGTATGTAACGATAGAATAGTAAGGAAGGATGGATTATGTAATAATAATTCAGCTATGACGAATGTAGTTTTTTGCATGCGTACTAAGTTCAAGAGTGTTAAGGAAAGTAAAGATTGAATGAATGATGATCGTATGATAAACAAGTATTATAAGAACTAAAGAATATGAGTATAATACGAAGTATTGTACTAGTATACGGAAGAATGACATATATGATAAATGTGTATATGGATTAGTATACGAGAAGAATACGTAGACTATACGTTAAAAGCTTTAAGCTAATTGTAATGGACTTGTAGAATTTATGTAGGAATTGGGTAAGCCTAAGTGCAAACTTGCTAAGGCACAAACATTAATAATACAAGCCCAATGTTAAGCCCAAAGTAATTAAAACATAAGCCCAAACCAAGAACCGAACCCGTGGATCGAGCCAATGGGTCACTAGGTAAGAAAACCCATGGGGTAACCCATGTGGGCCCCCCATGGTGAGTCATGGCTGGCCAACTTAGTGGCCAAGAAAGGGATAAGAGTTTTGTTGCCCAAGTCTTGAATAGTAAGGAGGTGGGTGATAATGTCTATTATGCCCTAACTTTGTAAAACCTATAAATAGAAGAGGTTGGTTGCTAATTTGTTGGTTTTTTAAATTCCACCAACATCTAAGAGCAATTATATTGAGAAAGAAAAGTGAGAAGAGCTAGACGTTGATAATTCAAATAAGAAGAAAAGAAAGCTAGAACTTCAAAGGTAATGAATCCTAAACCATTATTCTCCATCTCTTCAATTATAATTTAATAGAGAAGTGAGTATTGGTGGTGCATGTACCATAAGGAGGAACAAGGATGTTTATTAATGGACCTAAGCCTTAATAAACCATGTTGTAAGTGAATCATAATCATAAAAGTTATGAACTAATGAAGAACATTGAAGAATTGTCATTTTGTTGTTGATGGACAAGTTTAAAACCATCATTTGTAGGCTTAGATGATTTATGTTGTGTTAATTAAAGAAATCCATTTAGAACGGAGTAAAAATCTCAAGTAACGAAGTTATAGCAAAATTTACGAGATTAGACGATAATCGTCGAAATCGTGAAAATCTCGGAATGAAGGTCAAAAGTCACCCTTGAACTCGAAAATGTTGGTTTTCGATGGAGAATAGTATAAGTTTGCATTTTAGAGTTGCGAACTCAAAAATGGTCAAATTCTAATTTAAAACAAAGAAACGAGCTGTGAACGTTCACGAACGTTTAGCGAATTCATAATAAAGAACTTAATCGATGAATTCCATGTTAACGGATTTAAAAATGTAAGATTTTCTAATGAAATCATAAAACATGTGATATGTGAGCTAACGGATTTTGAACGAGCCAATTTGGATTTAGAATGAATAAGTTACGAGTCCGGGAAATTTACAAAAGAAGAAAACTGTGAAATTGATATGAGGCTCAGGGTCGGCGCTGCAACGCGGCCCAAGGGTATAAAGTCGATGTCACAGCTCCAAGCCTAACCCTCAGCCTCTGTGAAGTGGCACCGCAGCTCAGCTATAGCATAAGGGAATGGCGTCGCAGCGCCAAGACCAGATCATTCACTGTCAAGTCGCGCCGCAACACAAGGTTTATTAAAGAAAGCTGGCGCCACAGCTCCAGCACTAGGGAAGAGCCAGAGAAGAATAAAAATGAATGTAAAGCAAATAGA
Source organism: Panax ginseng (assembly GCA_020205605.1). Lineage (NCBI taxonomy): Eukaryota > Viridiplantae > Streptophyta > Magnoliopsida > Apiales > Araliaceae > Panax > Panax ginseng. The sequence goes on along the minus strand of CM035128.1, from coordinate 42,217,088 downwards.
AGTTGATTAATGGTGAATTATTACCTTAATAACTTAAAGTACTGTCCTTAAGGAAGATAATAACCTTAAGTTTAATAACTAAAGATTGACAAAAGGTTATGAGAACATAAATACAAAGTAATACGATGAACCGTAACGAATGTTAATGAATCTAATGAATGAGTAGATTGAGAAGAAGGGTAAGATAGATTAGTGACCATACATGATTATTATGACCTAATATGGTGTGTTATGTGATTATGTATTGTACAATTCTTAAAGACTCAAAGGAAAAGTGTATTAACTATAGAAGACGTTGAAGGAAAATGTTCTAACCCTTGTCTATGTTCATTCTGGACAAGCTTTGTGATTCATGTATCTTACGCATGAATTGATTTATAATGAAGTCGAAGCCAATTTCTTCGGCTAGACTTAATGTGTTTAGTAGATTTCCTTATAATCTATCAAAATGTTATCGATGTTGTTATCTTTTGCCAATTGTTTTGGTATGGATTTCAAAGGAAGACTGAGTATGAGTAAACAAATGTTTTGTCATCAAATGACAGGCACTTGAGGTTGCCAAAACTTAAAAGTAGATACGTTTAAAGTAGTGTTATACAACATAGAGTAATATAGGCTGATCACCTAGACGTGCTCGTAAGATATACCAGGCTTACGGACTTGGTGTCGGGTTGTCCTTTTCAAAGAAAAATGAAATGCTCAAGGTCTTGAACCAAAATTTATGTTTAATGAACGTTTCTCATTGTGAAACGTTTTAAAGAAAAGAGAAGTGCTATTTTGAATTATCTATAGTACTTTATAACTATTGATTCAGTTATAGAAGATATATGATTCAAGCATGTTGCTTAAATGAAATTGTCATACTTGCTGAGCTAGTTATGCTCACTCTTGCTTGAACCATATGAATGCAGCTAAGACCGAACAAAATGAAGGATCCAATAAGGATAAAGGGAAGGCTAAGGCAGGCTAATAAGCTGTCTTCGTAATAGTATAATGTGAATGTTGTAATTATTTGATATTATGACAAAGAACATATGTAATGGTTACAAAGAACCTGGGAAAGGGAATATTGTTTTGGAATATATAGAAGACATATTCACTCTTTTGAGTTATTTTAATTGAATGTACATGTGAACTGTAGCACCGTGTAGCACCATCTGTCGGGTTGGAAGATATCCTGATTTGGGGGCGTCATGTTGCCTCCTTTTAATCTAACAAAAAGGACACTAACTCATGCAAGTATATATGGGTCAACAAGTAGTACAGAGTAAGAAAAGTATCGATCCATAGAGAAAGGTATTAACTCTAATTTATCATGCAACAACTTAATCACTATTTCTATACGCTTAAACAATCAACTCACAATTAAATTGAATTTTGAATTAATTAATAAAAAAAATTATAATTACTAAAGTAATTTAATCAAAGTGGAGAACAATGGGATTCTAATATCATTCAGTGTTTCATCTAAACTGCAACCCTCATGTAGTATTTAATAAATTATCATGGAAAGGTAGTCAAGAGCACAAAAGTAGAGCATAACCATTTTTCAATGAACTATGTCTAATTTACAAAAAATCCACATTCGATAGAATTCATGTAAGCATCACTATTACCAAAATCACTATATGTCTACGTGAAATTGCAGCAATAATGAATTAAAGTGCAGGCTCTCTTCATGACTACACCTGGTGAAACGGTATATGCCTATCTGGTTCACGAATCACAAAGCCTAAACAAATCAGCCTCATGAACAATGTCATTATGATATAATCTATACTTATATTTCATTTTCCAAATCCATATAAGCAATTAGTGTGAATGGTGATCAAGCATTCAAGCATTATGCATAATCATAATGGGCAATCCAATGATAGATATACAACAATACAATCAGATATACATATTTAAACTATGCATCAAAATCCATTAGAATCCCATAATAGAGTTTAGTTCATTTTTGAACCAAAAGCCATTATGGGATCAAAGCAAATCATGGAATTAAAAATGCAAACAAAAAGTTATGAAGAAATGAGAGAATCAAATCTGTAAATTCTTGCTGCAAGTTATGTTCCAGGCTTGTCCAAATCATCAACAATCTCCAGAAATGAAAACTAGATTTTATTTAGTAATCTAGAATAAGCGAAGAGCAAAATCTAGTAATCAAATGCTCAAAATCCTTTCTAGAATAGCTAAAACCTAAGAACCCTAATGATAATATAAAAACTGATAAAAACTCATGATAAACCATGTCTGGTGCCAACCATATCGTCTTAGTTGAGCAAAACATGCTCAAATTCAAATTATAAAAAGTCAGCAAAAATTAACTATAGAAGACTCGTGCGGCCGCGCGATGTTGTAATGCATTACGAGCGCGGGCGTCCCATGTGATTATCTGCCGAGTGCCTAGTGTGGGCACGCCAAAGCCCTGTATTGTTGGAGCGCAGCCGCGCGATGGTGTAAATACGTATCTGTCTTCATGTGGCGCGAGTGCGCCATGTAAAGCTTGAATGGCGGTAGCTAATGGCCTTTACACTCGTGTCTTCACGCTTTTTGTTGTTGTTTTTTTCTGCTACTTCTTCTCTTTTGTACTTCATTCCTTCACTACTCCAGTTCTTCACCTACTCATGTTCAGCTTGCCATATTATTGCTAGTTCAATGCCACCATGCCATGTTAATGTCATTCCATGCCATTTCTTGTTTTTCCATGCCTTTCCTTGCCATAGGGGTTCCAGCTACAAATACTGCAAAATAAACATAAAATGCAAATAAAATATAATAAAAACTACTTGAGATGAGCATAATTCTCGTGAGTTAGCACCCAATAAGTAGGTATATAACCTACTTATCACGTCACAGGTTGGTATCAAAGCCATATGTTATAAAACTTAAGGGGGGGAAAAGAACCTTAAGCCATAACCTTAAGAACAGTTAAAGAAGTAAAAGATGAAATTAACCCTAAAAATGCATTAAATGTGATATATGTTTTTATTATGCTAATGATGTTTACTAATTAAACTAAATTATTTTGTTGTAGATGTCAGGAGGTAACGTGATTTATAGGGATATACATGTCGTTAGTGAGGAGTCTGTGAATCAAGTAGAGATTTTACCGATAGCTGTAGATGAGTTTCCAGAAGTAGTATTGGTTAAGTTAGAAGACTCTAAAAACTTGGAATTCGTGTCCTTGTTTGATGGCATGTTAGAGGAGGAGGTGGATGTGGTGTCGTTTAATACGGTAGCACCTGTAAAAGAGATGCCTCCGAGGGAGTCAATAAAGGAGTTGTTCATGATGGTATTAGATAGAAATATATGATATCTTGCAGGACAAGAAAAGCATGGAGACAATGTGGGAAGAAGAGCACGCCGGGAAGGTTTTTGCGAAGGACTGTTAGAGTTTATGCCCTAGAGGCCAATTATTTGATATAATTGCTTAACATTTTGATATTATATTTGATTGAATAAATGAATGATTTTATTATGGATTTATTTACTGTAATATATAAATGTTAACATAATAAAATTCCTTAGAATAGTGATACAAATTATATAGTTTCAAGTATGTGACTTGAATATGAGATTATATAATAAAAATTAGTATCATTGCTCTTAAATGTCCCTAGTCAAGTATCATTGTTGATGGGATAGCAATGATGCATTGAGACTAGTATGTGGATTGACTGATGACCAAATCTCATTGGTCATAAATATATGAGATATTGAGTCAATGCATAGGTATATGTTAGAGAACGATGTACTGGACAGACCCACCATGAGAATTCTACGTGGAGCATTATGCAAAGTGTCATTAATGATTCTCACAGTGACAATGATGTAATGATCCTCCGACCTGAAATCACTATATTACTACACGGGAATTTATGTACTTTGATTTCATCAAAGGTCACCTTTAATAGGGTGGACTATAAAGGTGATTATTGGGTACATCATGAATTGTGTGAAGAATATGACTGATCTAGATGGAATTTAACCCTCCTATATATTAGGGGTGATATCCATAGGCCTCTTGATTGAGTAGGACTATGAAATGTATGGCCATGTTCGAATAGTGATTTGTTTCATATAGTCTACTCATTGATCAAGAAAACTCAGATTAAATTATGAAGAGTATGACACATTCCATGACTCGAGTTTAATCTAGGATGTCAAAATTAAAAGGATTAAATTACATTGTAACATTGGTCGCAAAAAGGTTGCATCGAATCATCGATCTTATTATTACTTGGGTAGCAGTGATGCATTACTAGATGACGCTCACTATTTATAATTTTATAATATGATTTTAATATTATTTCTAACGTAATAATAACCTATAGGGTCACACACATAGAACGTAATTAAAAGGGAATTAATTTAAATTGAAAGGATTTAAATATATCAATATGATTGATAGTATTTAAATTACGAATTTAAATTAATAGGATAATTTGTATATATATATATATATATATATATATGTATATTTATTAAGTAAGACTTAATTAATATATAATATATATAAATTTGGATTTTACGTTTTTAATTGGATTAGGTTTTGATTAATCCTTTTTCACTGCTATATATAGATAATATATCAGCCAATTTAGGTAGAGAATCATAAACCAAAACCCTAGCCACTCTTAGAGAGAGACTAGAGAGAAAATCAAAAATCTTGTTCCTTTGGTGGCTAGTACCGTAGCTCCCTTTGCAGAATCGTGCGAAGGTTCGCATGCATTTGTGTGGATACCATAGAGACATAGTTTTGTGAGGAATTACGTTGGAGATTCAAAGTGTTTCAGAAGCGATTTCATAATTGGTATAATCTCTTAACACTAAATTAATATCTGTTTCGCATGGATCCTGTTTTGGATTTCGGAAATTATTTTTGTTTTGTTCAATTTATATTCCTCTTTGCGTTGCTTTGATGTGCCAAAATCCCAACAAGGACAAGGTCCATGAGCTAAAATATGAGGTCTTTGAGCTTAGGCATGAGCTAAAGACCAAGAAGCAGAAGGTTAGTAGGATGTCCTATATACATAGGAGATCTCACGGGGACTTTCAGCGGCAAGTGGCTGAGTATCATGTGGAGGTAGGACAGACTCGACATACTATCAGTTGTGATGTGATAGCTGGTCTTGCCAATGCAGATTATGAGAATGCCATAAGGCAAATGTAATCTAGTTAATGACTAGAGTAGAGTTAGATATATAAATATGTTATACCTATGTAGTGACATAAAACCCTCTTTTGTATATCAAAGTGTAGTCTTTTGTAAATCCCAATTTTTGGAAAGAAATGGCGGGAAAGTAATGTAATCAGCTATGGCTGTGGAATGACGAATGATGTAGTATTATACTACAAGGAAGAAGAAAATCAATATAAGCCTTTTGTTGAATATGTTGTGCAATGAGTATGAGTTATTGTTTAAATAAATGAATAATAACTAACTAACAAGAAGAAAGTAATAATGAAGTGTTATTTATTTTAACAGAAAGATGCCGCCAAGAAGAAGACAATGAAATCAAGAAGCAAATGTGAATCAACCGGAAGGGGGGCCGGTTAACCCAATGCAAGAGTTCGTTAATTTATTAACGGCTACTTTTAATAGAAATGGGGCAAATATACTTGCAAATCCTGAAGTAGTACGGGCTACTACGTTTAAGGATTTTAAGAGTGTAGGTCCGCCGAAATTCAAAGGAACTACAGACCCTATAGAAGCCCAGACTTGGGTAAAAGAAATAGAGAAGGCATTTGTTATTGCAAATATTGAATAGGGGCAAAAGGTTTCTTTTGCTACCTATGTGATGAAGGGAGAGGCCAACTTCTAGTGGGAGACAAACCAGGCTAGGGAGGGAATAGAAAACCTAACGTGGAAATGGTTCACGGAGATTTCTTCGAGAACCATTTATCCACAAGTATGCAAGGGAGGGTGGAGATGAGGTTTCTAGAGCTGAAACAAGGGGAAATGAATGTTCCCCAATATGTTGCCAAGTTTAATGAACTGGCGAGGTTTCCTCCACATTAGGTGGATACAGAGGAGAGGAAGGCGAGGAGGTTCGAGCAGGGCTTCAAACCCTGGTGTAGACACTCAAAATTTTCTACACACTATTACTTAACATTGCGAGGAGGCGATTCGTCTTTCGAGAGATAACCACGGAAGACAGCTCATATCCATTAGGATACCACCGGAAGTTCGATCTCAACCGGAACACACACCAAGAGTATCGGCCCAACCTCGAGATAACTCGAAGTTTCATCCTTGGAGATAACCCCAAGGAATGTCATTGCAGTTCCGGTGATAACCCCAGAAATGCTTGTTTCAAATGCATGCAATCAGCCTCAACCTCGGAACTCCCGCTGAGGCACTCATTCCGAAGACCCAGAGATAACACCGGGAAGACATGCACACTTAAAGATGACCTTGAGGAATTCAAACACTTGCAGCAGTCCAATCTCAGAGATAACCCCGAAAGCAACGTCTCATGATCTTAATCGGCTAAGCGGAATAACCGGTGAGGGGAAAAATCATCCCCGCCATCTCAACCCCACATCGCGCCATCTCAACATCTTACACATACATTTCTACACAACAATGTCCCACAAGAGACAAGGAGTTCCAATCTCGAGTGACTATTACGCAGGACAGCACACCGGATAAAATTTAAAGCTTGAAGACCATGGGCATGGTCCCCTCTTCCTGACTTCGTACAACCTATAATCCCATGTCATTGCATAACTCTCGACAATGGTAGTCTGAAAAAGATCTTATACACCTCAATCGGATGCTCAGATTGAAATTCTGCAAGTTCGAGCGGACATCACAGTGCACGAGTGCATGTACTTTGAGACGGCGGGACCCGCGGAGCCCGGGGCATCCCGGGGCACCGGAAGCACCTTGAGTGCATCTCAAGGCTACTGCAGGCACTGCTGCCACCTGACTCTATAAATATAAAGCTTGGGGTGGCCATAATTCAAGAGGAAAAGGCAAGGAAGCCCTGTCAAATTTGCTCTGTACACACCCCATATTGAGTGCTTTCTCATTTCAAACACTTGTTAGCTCACATATAGCTATATTTTTACCGGCGGGAGCCAAGTGTTCATCCACTTAGTGTCATAGAAGTCTTCTTTGGCAGCCCACTGTAAGCCTTCTTATACTCTATAAAGCCTTTCTCCATCTTTGCACACATTATTCTTCACATTAAGAGTCGTGTTATGTATGTATGCCTGGACTTCAGTCCATGGTTTTCATTTATGTCTGTATATATATACTTATATATGTATATATTTATATATATGGACTAACATTATTGAGTTATGCCTCCGATTAAGCCTAGACTTATGTCTGGAGCTTTTACTTGATTTATATATATATATATGAATTATTGTTGGATTATGTCAGATGAGCCCGGATTTTACATCCGAGCATTTCTCGCTTATATATATATATATATATATATATATATATATATATATATATATATATATATATATATATATATATATATATATATATTCTCGTCGAGCTTGGAGTTTAATTCGTGGCCTTTTACTGCTTTATTTACATTCCGTCTCGCCTGGAGTTTACTTTGTGGCGGTTGATCGCATTTATTGCTTTATTTACATTTCTGATCCCCCATGATGGACATTTTCAGCTGTAAGCAGCTTGTAAATTATTCACGGTATTTGAATTTCCTTAGATGGCTTTCGTGCCTATGAGGAGTTCGACACTGCTATATATTATTTTCTCGAAGATGCTTCGCATCTCGATAATAAAAGCAATCAAGCCGAACATTTAATAATAAAATAAAAGTA
>CM035128.1:41336199-41517206 GCA_020205605.1 Panax ginseng | reverse complement strand
ATCTTCCTCACCTTTAATGTTTGGTATTGAGTAGCCGGGTGGGGGTTAGAATGAGATCTATCTCATTCCATCGTATATGACATGCACGTTGACCCCCTTTCCGGGTCCACGAATGGAAATATGTTATGCCTTTTCCATGATGACTAACTCCCCTCTCTAGACAAAAGGAATATAGAAACAAATCTAAAGCACTGGTAGGAAATATATAAACAATAGGGTATATATAAGTAAATATATACATTTATATTTACCAGTTTGGCCTGGATTTCTAATCCGCGGCTTTTTACCGCTTTTATATATATACATGCTGAAATCGAACAGATGTGCCTAGATTGATAATTTGTGGCTTTTTACTGCTCTAATATATATATATATATATATATTAATTATTTACTGCTGTTAAAATATATGTTTTATTTCAATATATTTGCTATACATGCTATTCATAAAACATTATGTGAGCCTAGGAGCCACGAGATCTAAGATCCAGCTCGCGGATCTAGATCTGGTTCCCATGATGGACCCTTTTCAGTTGTACAGTTAGCTTATACATTATATCTGTGGTGCTCGGTTCACTTCGATGGCTTTCATGCACATAAGGAGCCCGACACTTATATGTATATTATTTTTTCAAAGATGCTTCGCATCTCAAGAATAACTTCAAAACAAGCCGAATACGGAATAAAATTGAAGTATCAAAGGCCTCAATTACTATGTGAGCATAAGGGTTTGAAAAACTATTTTCAAAACATCATTTCTATATATTTTGCTTAAAATTAGATTTTTATATAAATCAAACCCTTTGTATATAGGTGCAAACGAGTCATAGCACTTAGGCAATTAACTACATACACATACAATTCAAATAAATTAGGGAATTAAAAAGATGTTGTAATCGTGTTTTCACTGAAGCCAGGGGGTGCCTAACACATTCTCCACCGCTTAATCAAGCCCCCCAACTCTATGAATCTCGGTTTCCAAGGCCTGTTAAACAGAGTCCAATAATTGGGCCTTTTTACAAACATTTTCAAATTTGGTAGAGTTGGTACAACCATTTCACTATTACCAACTGGCGACTCTGAATTTTCAAAATCGTCGACATTTTTTATCAGTCCATTTTGTCAAACTCGCCCTTTCTAACAAAAATTCAACACATTGAAAACATAAAGGGTAGAAAGACTAAAAGAGGAATTCCAAAAGAAGGAAATTTTTCCTGACGTCGACAGGTGGCAACTCTGTTGGGGACAATAGAGGACTTAATCCGCATTTCAAGTTTTTTAAAATCCCTTCTTATTTGCTTGTGTGTGAATGTTGTCTTTACATAGATGTGAATGAATGCTTTATTTACCTCACTTTAGTGCCTTGCACAATCTATGTATTTTGTATTAATGCATCACACAATTTCATCATTTCATATAGTGAGACACGATGTATGTGAATGTATGTTGTGTGATTCCTCTACCAGGAGGCGAACCTGTCGGTGTTTAATTATTGAACTCAATGAAGAATAATCTCGTCAGGCTTAGGAAAGGCACCACTCAGACCCGCTCCAATTGAAAGATCGGATTAACTTCCCATCTAGTAAATTGCGATGATTTGGGGACCTTTATGCCGAAAAACTGCAAGAATAGCCTAAGATAGGTCAGCCTCTGATAAACCAAATGCGAAGAGAAGTCTCTTCATGCATTTCCGTTTTCAATTCCATGTAAATTTTGATTCAATATAAATTATGATTCCATGTAAATGTAAATATAAAGAAATAGAAAAGGCAGATGTAATATACATTTCATTCCCTATCAAAACTGGTTATGTTATCCTGTCATCAAAACAATTGACATCTGTTTTGTAGAAAAAAATTAAAAAAACTCCTTCAATAGACACATTGCATAACATGTAGACTATTAGTGTTTATCAAGACTAAACTACATAATCTTTTCATAGGGAAATAATTGGTCCCATTACCCGATCAAAGTCCGAAAAGGCACAAAGCCCACCTTTAGACATGACTGCAAGTGCCCAACCTGAATCTACTCCTGTTTCTCGAGAGGAGTTCAAGGGACTAAGAAACCAGATAGTAGAATTTGCTGTCTTTTTGAAAGAACAAAACAAAAGGACTCAGGGTCAACAAATACGCACTAAAACAAAGTCTTCTGCACAAGGAGGAAACCAGGATACTTATAAGAAAAAAAGGAAATATAGATACCTGAACCTCAAATTCATGAAAAATCCAACAAAACCCCTGAAATCACCAATCTTAAAGAAGATCAGGAAACTAGTGATATTCGAAAGAAAGTTCAGCAAATGGAAGAAACCATCTGGTCAATCAAAGGGACTGGAGTATATGGAAGTGTGACTTATTCAGACCTTTGCATCTTTCCTGGGGTTCATTATCCAGACAAGTTTAAAACTCCTGATTTTAAGAAATATGACGGATTAAGAGATCCTTACACTCATTTGAAGGTGTTTATTTGAGAACTTGGGTCATATGCCGGGGATGAAAAGCTAAGGATGCAGTTATTCTAGAAAAGTTTAATTGGAGAGGCCAGAGCATGGTATGCCAGATTAGACAATTCCATAATCCATAGCTGGGAAGAACTAGCCCATGATTTTCTAAACCAATATATTTTCCAATCACAAATGGCTCCAGATAGATATCAAATTACCAAAGTTAAAAAGCAGAATACTGAGTCATTTAGAAGATATGCCCAAAGATGGAGGCGTCTGGCTGCTTAAGTAATCCCATCAATGGCAGAAACTAAGATGGTAATGACCTTTATTAACATACAAGAAACTTCGTTTTATGAGAGGGTCCTGGTAGGCACAGGAAAACTATTCTCAGAAATGATTAAACATGGAGAGATGGTTGAGATGGGGTTGAAGTCTGGAAAAATTAAAGACCTTACTTCTTTAGAAGCCGTGTCTGAGCACATTTAAGCTAGAAATTATGGGAATAACCCTCGTAGGGTTCATAAAAAGAAAGAAGAAGATGTATCCTTGGTACTATAAGGAAAACTCAGAGAGGCAATCAAAACTTGCCTATTCAAAAAAAAGTATTCCCCTTTTTAAGCATCTGCACAATCCTCAAATCCTCCATTACAAAAAGTTGGAGAGGTTAAACGTTAAAGAGTTTTCAGACCTTTAGGGGATTCATTGGAAAATATATTGAAGCTTCTGAAAGCCCAAAAGAAAATTGTCCAACTCCTTCCTCCAGCCAATCTAAGTGGAAGGAATTTTGATACAAACAACAAATGTGCTTATCATTCTTGAGCTCTAGGTCATGATACCCAAGATTGCTGGTCTCTCAAACATAAAATCCAAGATATGATAGATAATGGAGAAATTGTGGTGACTACACAAGAGCAACCATATGTGCAACATAATTCTCTACCTCAACACAAGGAAGAGAATGTCAATATGATCAGCACGGGAAGTGGAGAGAGTTTCAATTACCTCAAATATGTAGGTGATTCTCCCAAAACTAGAAAAGATAATTCTAATAAATGGGATTATTCAGAATTTTGATTTATGATAGAGCGAGAAATGAAGTCTATCAAAGAATAGGTTAATCAACAGGTAAAACTGGTGATACATCAGCATTGAGTAACCCGACAACTGATCAGTTAGGGGCACACAATCTCCTCTCCCTTATCACCAGGAATCAACAACAATTCGAAGAGAATGAATCTTTGGAAAAAATACTTGCAAGAAAAATTAGGGCCCAGTCTCGTCGGGACTATGCAGACCAAAGCAAGTTCACTCCTTTGGGTCAACCAATGGAGGAGATTTTGTAGATGTTAATCAATAAAGGGAAGATCACAGAACTGTTACCCCCAATCAATCAATGTTCCAAAAGGTTTGATGCTTCCGGGGTCTGTCAATACCATTCTAATACTTGGGATCATAACATTGAAAGTTATTGGGTACTTCGTCATCTAAACAAGAATATAATTGACAGCGATGACCTAAAAATGGCAAATATTGGTACTATATTGCCTGAAGAAGACGAGATATTCTTTCATGGAAAACATAAATGGAAGGAAGTCATAGAAGTTATATCCTATGAAGGAGACTTGTCTGCAACACCTCTTGCAATCCAAGGAATGAAGGTCAAAGGAGTAAGAACCCTTTGAGAGTGGCTGCGCCCGAGCCTCTAATGTTGCCCTTAAGACCGCATTATCCTATCATCAGCTTAAAAAAAGTCCCCTGGAACTATGGGAGAGATGAGGGATCAACTTCAAATAAAATTGCTACTATATTAAAGGAAAACACGTTGTATCTACCTCAGTGAGTAATAAAGCCAGTCATTAGATCCATGAGAAGAGTGTCTGAGGAGAAAGTTGAAGAATTCCTCCACAAGATGGGACATAATGAAGCCAAAGTGGTGCAAGGATTAAAAGAAGCACCTCGACAGATATTCTTTCTAGATTTGGTTTTATCTTCAGAAGATCATCGCAAGGTCCTTGTGAAAGTACTAGAAGAAGCTCACCTACCAAAGATGGTGGATACCGAGAAGTTTCATCATTTGATAGATTATATTTTCAACAGTAATGTGATATCTTTCACTGATGATGACATACCATCCAAAGGGATCATCAACTTACAATAATTTTTGGGGAGAATCAATTTCATAGGCAGATTCATCTCTCAACTTACAGCAACTTGTGAGCCCATTTTTATGCTGTTAAGGAAAAATTCCTCTACGAAGTAGAATGAAGAGTTTCAAAAAGCTTTCCTTTCCATCAAGAAGTAGTTGATCAAAGCCCCTGTCTTGGTATCCCTAAGGGACAAGGTTCCCATGTTTATGTACCTGTCAGTCAATGTCAATGCTATGGGTTGCATGCTGGGGAAAAATGATGATAGAGGCAAGAAAAGAGCTATCTATTACATCAGCAAGAGATTTAGTAGTGGCGAGTAAAAGTACACTTTAATTGAAAAGACCTGTAGAGACTTGAAAATTTCTGCACACCTGTTACTAAAATTGCAGGAGGGCAAATTCGTCTTTCAGAGATAACCCTAGAAGACAGCTCACATCCATTTCGGATACTACCAGAAGTTTAGTCTCAACCCCAGAACACACACCAAGAGTATCAATTCCAACCTCAGAAATAACCTCGAGTTTCATCCTTGGAGATAACCCAAGGAATGTCATTGCAGTTCCGGCGATAACTCCGAAAATGCTTATTTCAAATGCATGCAATCAGCTTCAATCTCAGACCTCCTGCCGAGGCACTCATTCCAAAGACCCAGAGATAACATCAGGAAGACAGACACACTTAAAGATGACCCTGTGGAATTCAAACACTTGGAGCAGTCCAATCTAAGATGTAACCCTGAGCAACGTCTGCTTTATTAGCCCAAACCGGAGATAACCTCGGTGAGGGGAAAATTCGTCATCCTGCCACCTCAACCCCCAGTGCTCCGTCTCAACATTTCATACATATGTTTCTACACAGCAATGTCCTACAAGAGCCAAGGAGATCCAATCTCGAGTGACTATTACGCATGGCAGCACACCGGATAGAATTTAAAGCTTGAAGACCATGGGCATGGTCACCTCTTCCTGACTTTGTACAACCTCTAATCCCATGTCATTACGTAACTCTCGACAAAAGCGGTTCTAAGAAGGTCTTGTACACCTCGTTCGGATGCTCAGATTAAAGTTTTGCAAGTTCGAACGGACATCGCAATGCACGAGTGCACGTACTTTGAGACAACAGGACCCGCAGAGCCCGAGGCACCCCGGGCAGCTGCAGGTACACCGACGACCACCAGCTCTATAAATATAGAGCTTCGAGTGGCCATATTGAAAGAAAAAAGAGGCGAGGAAACCCTGTCCAATTTGCTCTGTACACACACCATATTGATTGCTTTCTCATTTTAAACACCTGTTAGCTCACATATAGTTATATTTTACCGGCGGGAGCTGAGTATTTATCCAACTAGAGTCATAGAAGCCTACTTTGGCAGCCCACTGTAAGCCTTCTCACACTCTATAAAGCCTTTCTCTTCATTTTTGCACACACTATTCTTCACATTGAGAGTCGTGTTGTGTGTGTATGCCCAGACTTCGGTCCGTGGTTTTCATTTCTGTCTGTATATATATATACTTATATATGTATATATTTATATATATGGACTAACATTATCTAGTTATGCCTCGATTGAGCCTAGACTTATGTCTGGAGCGTTTACTTGCTTTATTTATATATACTTATATATATGAACTGTTATCGGATTATATCCGATGAGCCTGGATTTTACATCCGGATCATTTACTTGCTTATATATATATATATATATATATATATATATATATATATATACTTATATATATGAATGCATTGTCGAACTCGCTCGATAAGCTTCGATTTTATATCCGCGCGTTTTATCGCTTATATATATATATATATAGCGACAAATCGCTGAAATGATAAACTGAGCCGGGATTGAGAAATATCTTGTGCGTTTACCTCTTATATATATATATATATATATATACACTTTTGTCAGGCTTGGAGTTTACTTCGTGGCCTTTTACTGCTTTATTTACATTCCGTTCCGCCTGGAGTTTACTTCGTGACGGTTGATCATTTTTTACTGCTTTCTTTACATTCAGTCCCGCTTGGAGTTTACTTCGTGGCGGTTGATCGCATTTATTGCTTTACTTACATTTCTGATCCCCCATGGAGGTGCTTCGTGGTGGTTTATCATGTCTCTATATAATATTTACCGCTTTTATATATTTACATTTCCGATCCCCTATGGAGGTGCTTCGTGGTGGTTGATCATGTGTCTATATAATATTTACTGCTTTTATATATATAATTGCTTACTGCTTTTCATATAAACTGCGGCATCATGTGAGCCTAGGAACATGTGATCACAGATTCAGTCCACTGAATCTAGATTCGGTTCACGTGATGGACATTTTCAGTTGTAAGCAGCTTGCACATTATTCATGCTGTTTGAATTTCCTTAGATGGTTATCATGCCCATGAGGAGTTTGGCATCGCTATATATTATTTTCTCGAAGATGCTTCGCATCTCGAAAATAAAAGCAAACAAGCCGAATATTTAATAATAAAATAGAAATATGAAAAGGTCTCAATTACTATTGAGCACAGAGTTTGAAAAACCTCTTTTACAATACTTCATTGCTATATCATGTTTAAAAGTAAATTTTTATATAAATTCAAACCCTTTGTATATAGGTGCGAACGAGGCCGCACACTACTTCTAAATAAATTGCACATTGATCCACACACACACACACACACCTAGATTCATATAACAGTTTCTTGAAAAGTGGCGGTCACCGTGGTAACACGGATGTCGTGGGGTGCCTAACCCCTTCTCTTCGCATAATCAAGCCCCCAAACCCAAATGAATCTTGGTTTCACAGACCCATTTAGCAGTGTCACATCACTAGGTCAATGTGCAAACCTTTTCTCGGTTGTGTTGGTGCAACTAGTTAAAAACACCAACTGGCGACTCTTACACTCAAATCGTCGACATGATACATATTGGAGCTTTTCACTTGTTTTTTCAAACAAATCTCACATAACATGAGACCACCAAAAAACAAGAATAGAAAAGGGACAAATAAAAATCCTGACGTCGACAAGTGGCGACTCTGCTGGTGACACCTGTAAGAGGGCTTAAGCCGCTACTACAAGCTTTTCAAAAACTGTTATATGCTTGTGTGTGAATGTTGCATTTACATTTATGATGAATGTGTACGAATGCATTTTAATTATTGCACTGCAATATATCTATCTGTGATATTAGTGCTTCGTACATGTCATCATTTTCATAAACGGGGAGACACGTTGTATGTGAATGTATGTTGTGTGGTTCCTCCACCAGGAGGCTATCCTATCGGTGTTTGATTACTGTACTCGTAGGGAGACTAATTCCAACAAGGCTTAGGAATGGCACCACCCAGATTCGCTCCAATTGATAGATCAGATTAACTTCCCGTCAAGTAGATTGCGATGATCTAGGAACCTCCATGCCCAAAATCCACAAGAGTAACCCTAAGATAGGTCATCCTCTGATAAACCAAACGTGGAGGAAAGTCTCTTCATACTTTCCATTTTTCTATTACTTGTAAAAGCATTTACTTATAATTTTATTCAATGTTCATCTTTATGTAACGGAAAATATGAAGAATATTTGCACATACATGACATGCTATCAAGTAACATCTGTTTTGCAGGATAATATTCCTAACACAGGTATATCACATAGCATGTAAACATTTATATTATCCCTAAGACTAAACTACATAAGTCTTTTGTAAGGAAACAATTGGGCCTGTTACCCGCTCAAAATCCAAAAGGGCCACGAGCTTAACGCCAATCATGTCTTCTTTTGACCAGTCTAATCCCATTTCTCGAGAAGAATTTGACGGATTAAATAAACAAATTACAGATTTGGCTGTTCTGCTGAAAGAATTACATCAGTCTACTCAGGGCTCAAAAATGCCTACACATACAGAATCCTCTATACAAGGAGGAACACAAAGTTTGGATAAAACAAATCCAGAACCTCAGTTGGATACGACCAATAAAGACCCTGAAAACACCCATCTCAAAGGAGATCCAGACACCGGTGATATCAGGAAGAAGGTCCTTAAAATGGAAGAAACCATCCGTTTTCTCAAAGGGATTGGAACACATGAGAGTGTTTCATATGCTGACCTTTGCATATTCCATGGTGTTCATTATCCAGAGAAATTTAAAACCCCTGACTTTGAAAAGTATGACGGATTAGGGGATCCTTACACCTATTTGAAGGTGTTCATTGGAGAACTTGGATCTTACGCAAAAAATAAGAAGCTCAGAATGCAGCTGTTCCAGAAGAGTCTGACCGGAGAAGCCTGCTCATGGTATACCAGATTAGCCAACTCAAAAATCCATAGCTGGGAAGAGCTAGCTCACGCCTTCCTTACTCAGTACAGTTTCCAATCTCAGAAGGCTCTTGACCGGTACCAGATTACCAAGGTCAAGAAATAGTCTAATGTGTCTTTCAGAGAGTACGCTCAAAGTTGGAGGCACCTTGCTACTCAAGTTATTCCTTCCATGACAGAGTTAGAAATGGTCATGACTTTCATAGACATACAAGAAGCTCCTTTCTATAAAAGAGTTTTAGCTGGTATTGGCAAACCATTTTCTAAAATGATCAAGCACAAAGAGATGGCTGAAATGGGATTGAAGTCAAGAAAGATTCAAGACCTAGACGCTCTTAAAGCAGTTGCTGAGCACATCCAGTCAGGATCTTATGGAAACAACCCCCAGAGGGTCCATAAAAAGAAAGTGGAGGATGTTTCCTTGATACTACAAGGTCAAAAAGGCAGTAAGAACATGCCTATAAGGAAGAGAAACTACTCCCCTTTCCAAGCACAGTCTTCAAACCCTCCATTGCCTAAAGGTGGAGAAGCAAAGTGCCCTCGAACGTTCACACCCTTAGGGGACTCGCTCGAGAATATTCTTGCTCTTCTGACTACTCCGAAGAAAATCACGCATCTTCTTCCACCAGCTAACCCTAATGGGAGGGGTTTCAATACTACTCGGAAGTGTGCTTATCATGCCAGAGCACTTGGACATGATACTCAAGATTGTTGGGCCTTGAAACACAAGATCCAAGATTTGATAGACAACGGTGAGATCGTGGTTACCAAACCAGATCAACCTCATGTGCAAGACAACCCTCTTCCTCAACACAAAGAAGAAGAGGTCAACATGATTAGTTGGAGCAGTGGACAGAGTTCTAATTTTAACAGTGAATCATCCCAAACCATCAAAGATAGTATTGATAGATGGGATTACGCAAGGTTCTAATTTGCTATGGAACGAAAGATGAAAGCTCTTTGTAAGCAAGTTGAATAATTGGCAGAACTGGTGATCAATCAGTATCAAGTCACACGCCAATTAGTTAGCCAGAAGCATGCCTGTCTCCTTCCTTTTGTTATGAATGCTCCATCATCACCTTCAGAAAGCTAAGCACTAGAGGACAAGGTTGCGAAGAGAGCAAGTGCTAAAGCCTATCGGGATTTTTCCATTAGAAGGGAATTTATGTACCTAGGCCAACCTATGGAGGAGATATTTCAGATGCTAATCAATGAAGGAAGAATCACCTCCCTTCTACCTCCAATCTATCCCCATTCAAGATGGTTCAACTCTGATGGAGTATGTCAATATCATTCACATTCTCGCGGTCATAGCATAGAAGAATGCTGGGCACTTCGCCACCTTATTCAGAATCTAATTGACAGCGGTATCCTGCAACTGGTAGACGATGACACTGTGATACTAGAGAGTGGGAATACATGTCCTACTAAATGGAAGGGGCTAGTAGCAGTTATATCTGCTGAGGCTGATGAGACTATCAAACCATTTCCCATACACGCACTTCAACTCAAAGGAGCTAACAATCCTTTAAAAGTGGCTGCACCAGAGCCAATTTCTCTACACTTCAGACCACAGTATCATGTTGTCAGCTTATATAAAGTCCGATGGAATTATAGAGAAGCTGAAGGATCCACGTCTCATACTACTGCCACAGTGTCGAAGGAAAATCCACTGTATCTTCCTTAGAGGGTGATGAAGCCCACCATAAAAGCAAAAGGGAAGACTCCCATAGAGAAAATTTAGTAATTCCTCCGCACTATGGGCCATAATGAAGCCAAGGTGGTTCTAAGCTTAAGAGAAACTCCACATCAGATCTCAATACTAGACTTGATTTTCTCTTCTGAGGATCACAGGAAGATCTTATTGAAGGTTTTGGAAGAAGCCTACTTGCCGAAATCTGTGGATGTGGAAAAATTTCAACATCTAGTTGATCACATTTTTAACAATAATGTGATATCTTTCACTGATGATGACATACCGCTCGAAGGGACCGTTCATTGTAAGCCATTGCACATTACAATTTTTTTCACTGGTTATATATTAGCTGGAGTTTTGATAGATGGAGGTTTGTCTCTGAATATCTGTACTTATGCCACCTTGGTGAAGATGAACGTCAATCTCAAACGGATCCATAGTAGCCATACGGTTATCAAAGCTTTTGATGGATCCCAATTAAATTTTGTCGGAGAGATTGAGCTGCCAATTGAGATTGGTCCAAATACATTCAATGTATCCTTTCACGTCCTCAAGATAGATTCAGGATACAACCTACTATTGGGGAGACCATGGATCCACATGGCTGGAGCCGTCCCTTCTATACTATATCAGCAACTTAAATACATTGTCAACAATAGCCTAGTCACTGTTAATACTGAGCCGGAATGTCCTAAACAAGGAAACCTACCAATCATCAGCTTCAATTCAGAAGTTGAGCCAACTAGTTTTTCATACTTTGGAAGTGAGCAACTCGCAATATCGTCCTATTGGAGCGCCACTTCCTGTACCAAATATTTCTGTCGAGGTTATGTCAGTCACTCAAGAAATGATGTCATTGGGTCATCAGCCTAGAAAAGGGCTTGGTAAAAATCAACAGGGTATTAAACACTAAATTCAAATGTCCAGTCAAACTGGGACAGCCGGACTAGGCTATTCTGCCAGTTCCAGTCATAGGAATCCTCATAAGCACAAACACATTCCTCAAGCTTCTACCACACGACGATTTTCTCCACCTGCACCTCATGAGCTGATACAGTCTCTGGTAAAGGTGCCAACCCATGTTATGGCTATGCTATTTCCCAAACCAGTACCATTTAAAGCGAAAGAAGTCCTGATTCCTGATCCCGAAGTGGAAGAAAGGGAACAAAAATGTAAACATGACATCGCCTTTATGATGTCAGGCATATGCATCATTGTCCATGATGAGCATACAAATAAATACACCCTAGATGATGATTGCCCAGATGTTATGGTTTTCATTCAAGAAAAGGAGGACGATGATAACCCCTCCATCATTGCAGTCCATCAGGACTTTACCCTCGACAATTGGAGCAGCACTCTATGCATTGGTCAACGAGGGTAAAACAGGGAGAAATCTCTCTGCCCTGTACATAACTTTAATTGCTTATTTTCTGTACAGTATTAGCAGTTATTTTATTAGTACATGCTAAAAATTTTGTATGATTAAACAATTTCATATATTAAGTGAAAGCATATTTTGTTTTAGGACTTTGAATTTAGATGTGCCTGTAATTGATGATGAGGTGCCTTTTCTCCACAAGGACTGTAACTTTGATGAAAAGTTGGACTTAGACTAGATGGAAATCCAAGAGGACATTGAGATACCTCAGGAGATTAAGGAATGGGTCGAAGACAAACCTAAACCTAATCTTGATCAAACCACTCCTTTCAATCTCGGAACCTTATAAAGCACTAAGCTAATCCAGATTGGTTCAGACCTAACCCCAAACCAACGAAATGACATGGTTACGCTACTAACCCAATTCCAGGATGTGTTTGCATGGTCTCACGAAGACATGGTGGGTTTTTTCACTAATATTGTCCTTCATCACCTTCCCTTTAAGGAGGGATTTAATCCAGTCAGGCAGAAGCTTAGGCGATTGAAACCTGAGTGGAGTTTAAAGGTGAAAGAAGAAATTGTGAAACAATTTCAAGCTGGCATTATCATGGAGTCTACATATCCAGAATGGATATCCAACATAGTTCCCGTGCCTAAACCAGGATGAAAGGTGCTAGTTTACGTGGATTACCGGGATCTGAACAAAGCTTGCCTTAAAGATAGCTTTCCCGTGCCTTTTATCCACATTCTACTTAACAATACTGCTCAATACGACATGTACTATTTTGCTGATTGCTTTGTGGGGGTATCATCAAATTATGGTCGCTGAGGAGGATCGTGAGAAAACTGGTTTCATCATGCCTTGGGGAACCTTCTGCTATAGACAGTTGTCATTCAGCCTCATCAATGCCGGGGCAACCTATCAGTGAGCTATGATGGCTCTTTTCCACGACTTAATGCATAAGGAGATAGAGATCTATGTGGATGACATCATTGTCAAGTTCCAAAGGGAAGAAGACCACTTAGACCATCTCAAAAAGCTCTTCAACAGGTTACGTAAGTACAACTTGAAGTTGAATCCAGCCAAGTGTGCCTTTGGTGTTAAATTAGGTAGGTTGCTAGGTTTCCTAGTTAGCCACAAAGGGATTGAGCTAGATCCCACCAAAATCCAGGCCATCAAGAAAATGCCCATTCCTCAGATAGAGAAGGAAATACGGGGATTTTTGGGAAGAATCAACTTCATTAGCAGGTTTATTTCTCAACTCACAACAATATGTGAGCCCATTTTCAAATTATTAAGGAAGAACTCTTCCATGAAATGGAACGATAAGTGTCAAAAAGCCTTCCTTACAATCAAAGATCAACTTGTTAATGCTCCTATATTGGTACCACCCAGGGATGGTGTTCCCCTATTTATGTACATGTCCATTAATGACAATGATATGGGCTACATGCTGCGACATAAACGCGATAAAGGCCAAGAATAAGCTATCTATTACATCAGCAAAAGATTCAGCAGCAGTGAACACAAGTAGGCTCTGATGGAGAAGACTTGTTGTGCTTTAGCATGGGCTTCCATGAGGTTACAACATTACCTCCATGGTCACACAACCCATCTCATATCCCGCATGGATCCTCTCAAATATGTGTTCAGTAAGCCCATACTGAATTGTCGGCTGTCCAGATGGCAGTTGATCCTACTGCAGTTTGACATCTTCTACGTGATGCAAAATTCTATCAAAGGTCAAGGAATTGCGGATCAAGCGGCGGCATTGCACCTGTGAGGATTTTAAACCCTTGAAACATACTTCCCGATGAAGGGTAATGGCGATTCAAACAACACCATCAGTACGATGCATGCCACACATGGAAAATGTATTTTGATGGAGTTGTTAACACAGAAGGCTCTAGAGCTGGAGCAGTTCTAGTATCCGATATGGGGGAGCAATATCCCGTCATCGTCAAATTGTAGTTTATCATCACCAACAACACAGCTGAGTATGAAGGTTGTATCATGGGGCTAAAACTTGTCCGTTCAATGGGCATCAGGCGGTTAACTGTCTTTAGGGATTCAGAGTTGGTAATCAAATAATCCACAGGAATCTATCAAACCAAAGAACAACATTTACTGCCTTACCATTAGCAAGTTTTACAGATGGCTTTGGAGTTCGAAGAAATCTCCTTTCTACACATTCCTCGTAATAGGAATGACTTTGTGGATGCACTAGCAACGTTGGCCTCCTTGATTCACATACCTGACAAGGAAAACATGCCAAGCATCACATTTGCCCTGCAAATTGCCCCAGTTTATGGGAACTATATTGGAGAAGTATCAGATGAGCTACCTCCCTTCCACAACCCATGGTATCAGCACATCAAGGAGTATCTACAAGATGGATCTACAACCACTGAGGCGAGCCCGACTGAAAGAAGGCAAATCCATCGACTTGCTATGAAAATCTACCTGAGCAGAGATGCACTCTACAAAAGAGATGTAAGATTAGGTCTCCTCAGGTCTCTAGCTAAGATGTGAGACAAGAACTATGATGGGAGAGATGGGGAATTCCTTCGCTAGTATGACCTACCTAAGTTTATTTGGTATTTAATTGGTTGGTCAGAGTATAGGGATAATATGTGATATGTTAATTAACCCTTGTTTTGTAACAGTGTTTGTATTCAGATGTTGTGAATAGGGCTCAGTTATTGGAGCGCGATAATGAGTCAGCATAACCAAAAGGTAATGACCAACAACACGATAATAATCGTACTGGTGGCAACGGCCATCGGAACAATGATAACCATCGTGGGCGAAATTATCATGCCAAGAATGGTATCCACTTCGGTGGTAATCATGGCCAAGATAATAGAAGTTGAAATTTCAAGAAGAGAAGGTCACCTAGCCCGATTTTGTCGTGCACCAAAGTCAAGTCCAGCTGGGATGGTGGCACCAAAGGCGGATACGGACAAAACAAAGTTGATGGTTTTAGGAAGAGCGTTTTTTGCGACTTCTCAAAAAGCGAGTAACCCGAACGATGTTATCACGGGTAAGTAAATCATAAATGCTTGCAAAGTCTATACCTTATTCGATACTGGTTCTACCTATTCTTTTATCTCTCTTACTTGCGCTCAACGTTTAAATTTGACTACAGAGAAGTTAGACTTTGAATTATTGGTTGAAACTCCGTTAGGAGAAACCTTTATTACATGTGCTATCCAAGTCATGGATGAGAGTCACAGTTTTGAATGATATTTCTATTGTTAATAAATTTCCTGACATATTCTTGAAGACTTCTTAGCCTACTTAGAGCGTGGAATCGAATTTTGTATTGACCCCAGTACAAAACTAATTTCGTGTAACTTACAAATGATGAAGATAGAGTTAAAGACTCTAGGGACCCACATGGTGATATTAAATATACGAGTAGAATTTACTCTAATCGATAGAGTTAAAGCCGCTCAAACTACGTACCCGAAGCTGATGAATGTGAAGAAGAAGGTTCAAGAGGGCGTTTTTCTAGAAGCAAGAATCGACGAAGAGAGGAAATCTCAACCCTCGGTTTTATTGGCCCATTTGAAATCCTTGATCGAGTAGGAACTGTGGCCTATAGACTAGTTTTACCGCCAAATATGTTGCGTGTTCATAACGTTTTTCACGTATTGATGTTACGATAACCCAAACCACATTATTGATTTAGAACCAAACGAGATAGCGGAAGATTTAACGTATAAGGAAATACGTGTTAAAATCTTAAATAAGAAGGATCGTATTCAATACTCAAAGGTTATACCTCAAGAGTTAGAATCTAAAATGAAGTCAAGGTATCCTCTCCTGTTCGGCATATCAGGTACGTACGTAAATTTCGAGGGCAAAATTTCATAAGGAGGGGAGATTGTGAGACCCCAGATTTTATGAATAAAGATTTAAATTTCTCGAAATATTTTTTTTTAATATTATGGTATGGATTTGATATAATGTTATAGTTGTGGGTAGTATTTATAAATTTTGCAAAGTATGCAAGTTGTTATAAAATATTCGTTTGGTCGGGGAATATTCTTTTTGTCGGGAATATCTGTACGACGGTACAATCATTGGTGAACCCACAACGGAAGTATTGTTGTAGTAATAAAATGACAGAATTATTTTTATGAAAATAACGGCAGAGGTTTACCGTTAAAACTGTTAAACTACTCGATAGTAAAAGTACAGTAATACGCGTGGTTGCATAGTAGCACACGGTATTGGTTATTGATGCTTACGTGATAAGTCATTCTGTTATACTCAATTATTGCTATAGTAATTACTGCATCATATCTCTCATATTATTGATTCGATTATTATCACAGTATCATCTGCATTATATGATATATTATTAAATAAATAATTGAGAAGACAAAGTTATTCATATTATTAAATTGCAATATTTACAATGTCTAGAAGTTCTGCCAAGGAGAGGTTTGGTCACCTAATTGCGCGCCAATAGGGAGAAATCCTTATTGGAAAGCCCCCTCTTTCCTGGGAACGACCTGATTGTTAAATATTGTGAGTTATAATAAAAACGATGAATAAGTTCATTTTGATTAAAGATGAATTTGATAGTTCCATTGTGTTGGGATTATTTGTGTTAGTAGAAATCGACATTTATTTCAATAATAATTGATGTCTGGAGATTATATTGTTTAATCGGGTATTCAGGGCACTTTTAGTGTCGGAGTACTATTCACGAGTTACTATTCACAAGTTACAATTCATGAGTTACTATTCACGAGTTACTATTGAGTCACATTCACTTACCATTAGGGGGCTTGGTGCAAGATTGATGATACTTGCATGACTAAGTTAAAAATTGAAGTATATATGGAGGTACTATACTATAATTAATTTTTTCACATGTTTAGAACTATTGACTCACATGATTTACTATTGATTCACATGATTTACTATTAGGGGAGGTGGTGCAAGTTTGATAATACTTGGATGACTGAATTAAAACTGAAAGAAAAGTTGGAGGCATTGTACTATAATATTTCGAGCCCCAAAATGTGCAATTATCAAAACTATATTTTCCTATAAATAGAAGCTCATTCTTCCTTCATTTTTCACCAATTCACTAAAGCTTTAGAGCCATTATTATAGAGAGAAATTATAGAGAGAAAGAAGAAGAGAAGTCTGCTACCTCACTATTTTAGTATTCAGTCCTCTTTTGAGGTAAGGGGTATTATTTCTTTAGTATTCATGAAGAGAGCTATTGTTATTCCATTCCTTATTATTCTGTTGGAATAACTTGTCTATGCGAAGTACCGCATACATGGTGAAATTTTTCTGTTATTCCATTCTTTATTATTATGTTGGAATAACATGTATATGCAAGTACTGCATATATGGTGAAATTCTTCTATTATTCCATTCTTTATTATTCTATCGAAATATCCTGTCTGTGCATTTTCGCCGGACCTGGTTCCATTATTTATTATTCTGTCGGAATATCTTCTCTGTGCGTTTCTGTGGGACACAGTTCCATTATTTATTATTACATTTGGAATATCCGCTTGGTCTAAATTTTGCACGACTGGTTTCGTTCTTTATTATTTTGTTAGAATATCCTATCGGTGTGAATCACGCCTGACCTAGTTCCGTTCTTTATTATTACATTAGAATATCACGTCGGTCTTGCGGATCACGCTTTGCGACTGTTTAGATTCTTTATTATTACGTTAGGAATAACACATGCATCTTGGTCTCTATCGCATGCATGGTGAATCCTTCTATTATTCTATTCTTTATTATTCTGTTGGAATAACCTGTCTATATGGATTACCACATGCATGGTGATTGATCCTTTGTATTAATTCCTTATTAAATTCTAAAAATGATTTGTTTACGTGGATTATGGAGAAAGTCATAATAAAAGCAAGGGATTGATGAAAACTATGGGTGTATGTAGTATTAGTAAGTGTTATGATAAGTTATGTTGGTTAATATGTGAAAACATGAAAGTTTCTTCAAAATCACAAAGGGTTGAAAAATCAGATTTTGGTGAAAATGGAACATAAAATTCAATTGACTATATCTCCTATTATATTTTGAATTTTCGAGTGTGGTTAAGTTCTGGAGTTAGATCTATGAGTTTTATAACTTATCCAAGTGGAATCACTGGAAAAGGTATTGTAGATTTTCGTGTGGACTGATTTTAGCAAAGCATGAAAAATCGAAAAATGAGAAAAAACTACTATCCAAAATTTTAAAAGGGCTGTTTCATCCACTTTATTTGTGAGAAAAATTTTGGCCTTTTGGGACATGAAAGTATACGGTATAAGGTACCTCCTGTCCAAAAATGAGCTCATTCCGACTTAAAATGAGCAAGTTATGACAATTTCAATATTTAGGTTTTTCCGACAAAAAATGCCATAATCGGAGCTATAACTCCGATGACCATGAAATTTAAACTGGAAGCTCACGTTAACATGTTTGAGATCCTGCCAAGATTTGGGAATTTCTGGAGTTAAACTTGAGGTAGCTAATTTCTTAAGGAATTAATTAGAAATTGATTTTTGAAAAATAGTAAATGAATTTTAAAAATTCCAAGAAAAATATATGTTCATTATGGGACTATATTCTGCTAAATCCCAGAAAAGAAATATTTTTGGGACTGATTTGGTATTTTTCATGAAAATGGTTTAGTTACGAACATATGAGTTAAATATGTTATGTGAAGTTGAAAAATTGGTAAATATGATTTTATGGCTTGAAAATCCTATATAGGGTATATGCAGATTTTTGATAAGGAATTTGATCATTGTTGATGAAATCTTATGAGTATGGCATTTTTGAATGATTAAATGCATTATTTGATAAAGTGTAAACAATTGAAATAAATTATTTATAATTTTAAGAAGTGATTAAAATATTGTTATAATATGAATAATATTAGATTATGAGTTTATTAAGTGATTGATAATATTTGGATAAATTTAAAGTCTTTAATATTTATCCTTGTTTTAGTTTGATTAATGCTTATATAATTGTCATCATTCTCATGCTTATATGGTGATGAACGTTATCTTTAGCTTACGTGCGAAGATGGACTGTTGTTTATTGAATTATATATCTTTGGCTTACATGCAAAGATGGATTATTGATTATTGGTTTTATTGTTGTATATCTTTGGCTTACGTGCAAAGATGGATTGTTGATTATTGGTTTTATTGTTGTATATCTTTGGCTTACGTGCAGAGATGGACTTGGTATGATTATGACCAGGGATTATTCGGTATAGTCATGACCATTGATGATTTAAAGAATATCCTTGGCCCGTAGTGCAGGGATGATTCGATGATATGGTTTATTTATTAAGCTGAGTCTCAGCGATAAAAATTGATGAAAACTTTTTAAATCATAGAAGATAGTAGATTTTATTCTCTACTTGACTTTTCTAATGGATTGCTTGTTCCGCTGCAGTTAAACTTGATGTCTTTTACATTTTATCAGTTTAACATTGTTGAAGACTAATGATAATTTATTATGCATTATCTTAGTCATAATATTTCTTCTTGGGCTAGTTGAGCTCACCCTTTCTTTCTTTATTCTCTTGAAATGAGAGCGTGGCGGGACTAGTCGGGGAGCGGGTGGACGGTCTGAGATGATAATATTAGTAGTCCTCACTATTCTGTTAAATAGTGTGATAATAAATGTAATGAGGACTTATATTCTGAGAGTGGATATTGTCTAGAAGATAATATTTGTATTAAAACTCACAGCTCTCTTGTTGTATATTAAAGATTGTATTTGTATTCTGTACCATGTATTTGGCGACTCATAATAGGTGATGTATACCTATTTTGGGAGCGTCACAAGTAAATACTTCGCTAGTGTGACGCCCCCAAAACAAGTATACATCACCCATCTTGAGTCGCCAAATACATGGTACAAAATTCAAATACAACTTAATAATACAACTGTCGTGTAAAATATAACAAAACATAAACTGAAAGTTTTAATAAGAATATTGTCATCTAGATAATATCCGCACTCAAAGGAGTCCTCATAACATTTATTGTCACACTATTTAACAGAATAATGAGGACTACTACTAATGATCATCGGACCTGGTCACTCCGCTTTCTCGACTTGTCCCAAATTTATATTCACATTTCAAGAGAAGAAAGTGAAAGAAAGGGTGAGCTCAACTAGCCCAAAGAAGAAATATTATGACTAAGATAATGCAGAATAAATTATCATTAGCCTTCAACAATGTTAAACTGATAGAATATAATAGACAACAAGTTTAACTGCAGAGGAACAAGCAATCCAATAGAAGAGTCAAGTAGAGCATAAAATCTACTATCTTCTATGATTTAAAAAGTTTTTCATCAAACTTATCACTGAGACTCAGCTTAATAAATAAAATCAAATCATCCCTGCATTACGGCCAAGGATATTCATGTAATCATCAATGGTCATGACTATACCGAATAATCCCTGGTCATAATCACACCAATAACTGTCCATCAATGAACTATAGGCCAATGAGGACTGTTACCACATCATTCGTCACATTACGGTCATGATTATACCGAATAATCCCTGGTCATAATCATACCAAGTCCATCTATGCACGTAAGCCAAAGATGACTTTCATCATAATATAAGCATGAGGATGATGACAATGGCATAATAATTCAATAAAACAAGTTCAAGGATAAATTTTTAAGATTTATAATTTAATTTATCCAGAAATCAATAACGTCCAAATTCTCAACATGATACTTCTTTGTGGAGTAAAATTCAAGAATGCTCAAAAGAATATTTCCATGAAAAGATACTGGATGAAGCGCAAATATCCAGGATATTCTAATAATTTCATGGAGTATAGAAGCTAAAACTTTAACCAACTGAGTATATAGAATATATGAAATTGCAAATGGATTTTCGCCCGCCATGCGGTAATCCACGTAGACAGATCATTTCCACAATTTAATAAGGAATGAATACAAAGGATCATTCACCATGCATGTGGTAATCCACATAGATAGGTTATTCTAACAGAATAATAAAGAATGGAATAACAGAAGAATTCACCATGCATGCGGTAGACCTCACAGACAGGTTATTCCCAACTAAATAATAAAGAATGGAACCAGGTCATGCGAAATTCGTACAAACAGGATATTCCAACAGAATAATAAAGAATGGAATAACAACAGATTCAATTCACATGCATCGATAGACCGCATGTGATAGGTTATTCCAACAGAATAATAAATAATGGAACCAGGTCATGCGTAATCCGCACAGACAGGATATTCTAACAGAATAATAAAGAACGGAACAAGGTTATGCGTAATCCGCACAGACAGGATATTCCAACAGAATAATAAAGAATGTAATAATAGAAGAATTTCACCATATTTGCAGTACTTCGCATAGGCAGGTTATTCCAACATAATAATAAGGAATGGAATAACAATAGCTCTCTTCATGAATACGAAAGAAATAATACCCCTTACCTTAGAATAAAGCTGATACTAGAATAGAGAGGTAGCAGACTTCTCTTCTTCTTTCTCTCTATAATTTCTCTCTATAATAATTGCTCTATAGCTTTAGTGAATTGGAGAGAAATGAAGGAAAAATGAGCTTCTATTTATAGAAAAATATAGTTTCGATAATTGCACGTTTTGGGGGTCGAAAAATTACAGTACAATACCTCCAACTTTTTTTTCATTTTTAATTTAGTCCTGCAAGTATTATCAAACTTACACCACCTCCCCTAATAGTAAATAATGTGAATCAATAGTTCAATCATGTCATTCAATAGTTATAATCATGTGAAAATACGAATAACAGTATAGTACCTCCATCTATACCTCCATCTTTAACTTAGTTGTGCAAGTATTATGAATCTTTCACCAACTCCCCTAATAGTACATGAATGTGAATCAATAGTACACACATGTGAACAAATAGTTATAATTATGTGAATTAATAGCAATTAATTCCTCATTTATTTGATTAATTACCCGATTGGTCAATATAACCTTCAGACATCAATTATTATTGAAATAAATGTCGATTTCCACTAACACTAAAAATCCCAACACAATGGAAATATTTTTCTCAAAAATTTCATTTTTGAAATTTTAAAGTTTGATTTTTCCAAAAAAGTCAATCTGTTGACTTTTTTTTGACCAAAAGTCAACCCAAAGCAAATTTTGTGTTTATAGTCTATTTCTACTAATTTCATCATTCTGGACTCAAATATCACATCCGCGTCTCCAAATTCAACTCCGAACTCAACTTTGATTTTTAATAACATTCATCATTAATATTATAACTCACAATATTTAACAACTAGGTCGTTCCCAGGAAAGAGGGGGCTTTCCAATAAGGATTTCTCCCTATTGGCGCGTAATTAGGTGACCAAACCTCTCCTTGACAAAACTTCTAGACATTGTAAATATTGCAATTTAATAATATGAATAACTTTGTTGTCTCAATTATTGATTTAATAATATATCATATTATACGAGATGATCTTTGTGACAATAATCGAATCAATAATATGAGAGATATGATGCAACAATTCTTCGTAGCAATAATTGAGTATAAGCGAGTGACTTCTTATGTAAGCATCAATAATCAATACTTAGTGTGCTACTATGCAACCACATATATTCTTTATTACTTTTACTTTTACTAATGGGTAGTTCAGCAGTTTTAACGGTAACACTTTCGCCGTTATTTTTATAAAAAGATAATTCTGTCATTTTTTAAATACGACAATACCTCTGTTGTGGGGTCCACCAATGATTGTGCCGTCATACGGATATTCCCTGACAAAAAGAATATTCCCCGACCAAACGAATATTTTATAACAACTTGCATACTTTGCAAAAATTTTTACATATCACCCTTAACTTTAACCCTTAATCAATTTAACCATTTACGAAATAAAATAATAATTATAAGAAAATTTAATACTTTTATATGATAAAATTCGGGGTCTTACAGCTAGTGTGTCGTACCTAAGCCTATTTATTATTTGTTGGTCGGTTAGAATATAGGGGTATTATGTGGTATGTCATTTTGTTTAATTAACCCTTGTTTTGTGGTAGTATTTGAGAATGACAACTGAAAATGTTAACAATGGAGTGTATGAGACCGTGGAGACACCTTTAATCACCAACCAGGAGAACCTGCAACAGGATGGCAATATTCCTCCTGTAAATAACACTACCGAACAAACGATGAATGATGGGATGTTTAGAAGCTTTTTGCAGTTCATGAAAAATCACTCGAGGGAGACTCATGTACAATATACGGGTGGAAATGATAGCAGCGCGCGATTTGTTACAGCCAAGCAGTTCAAAGAGTTGGGACCACCAGAGTTCTGGGGAAAGCCGGATCCGATTAAGGCCAAAACGTGGGTTAAGCAAATTACCAAGATATTAGATGTCTTGGGATGCACGGAGGAATATAAGGTTCCATTCACCACCTTTATGTTCCGTAGGAAGGCAGATTACTGGTGGGAATATGTGAAGTGTACCCAGCCAGCCGCACTCAATATGTCTTGGGAAACATTTTAGAAACTGTTCAATGACAAGTACTTTCCTGAAAGTATTCGTCATATTAAGGAGGTAGAGTTTATTAGATTGGAACAGGACAACATGACGGTGTCCCAATACGAGGCGAAGATCACGGAGTTATCTAGGTTTACACCTCATTTGGTAGAGAATGAGGAACGTATGACGCGGATGTTTTTGAGAGGTCTAAAACCCAAAATTCGTCAATACCTTATCTCTCACAAATTTTCTCTATATTCAGATGTTGTCAATAGGGCTCAATTATTAGAGCGAGATAATGAGTATGTTCAACCGAGGGACCACAACCAAGGTCATATTGGTGACACCAGTCATCAGAGCAATGATAACCAACGGGGAAGAAAAAATACAGACAAAAGTGATAACCACCCTAGTGGTAATCGTGGCCAAGATAATAGAAGAAATGATTCAAGTGGAAATTTCAAGAAGAGAAGATTTAACGATGACGACAAGACATCGGCAGCAACACCAACACCAGTAATAAATTCTAGGGGAGGAGAACCACCGCCAATTAGATGCTACAGATGCGGAGAAGAGGGACACATAAGTCAAAAATGTTCACAGCCTTCCAAGGTATGTTTTAGTTGTGGAAAAGACGGTCACATAGCTCAATTTTATCCTATAGAAAAATCAAGTCCAATTGGGACGGTGTTACCAAAGGCGGATACGGATAAAACAAAGTCGGTGGTTTCAAGAAGAGCATTTTTCAGGACTTCTCAAAAAGCGAGTATCCCAAACGAAGTTATCACGGGTTAGTTAATCATAAACTCTTGAGAAGTCTATACCATGTTAGATACAGGTTCTACCCATTCTTTTATCTCTCCCGTTTGACTTATCTGTGGAGACTCCGTTAGGAGAAACTTTCATTACATCCATTGTTTATAAATCTTGCTTGATTCAAGTTGGCACCATCACATTACCTGCTAATCTTATATCTTTAAAGATACTTACATTTGATGTGATTTTAGGGATTGATTGGTTAACTACTCATTATGCCAAAATTGATTGTTCTCGTAAGGTTGTTAGTTTTCATATTCCTAACCAACCTATTATGCGAATTCAAACAACCAAACCACTAAAGTCAATCACTGTCATATCAAGCTATAAAGCCATTCGTTTATTAAAAAATAGATGTCAAGCTTTCTTAGCCCATGTTATGGACTTTAACAAAAATACGTCAGATTTGAATAATATTTCTATTATTAGTGAATTTCCTGACGTTTTTTCTGAAGAACTTCCCGGTCTACCCCCCAGGACGTGAAGTTGAATTCTTTATTGACCTTGAATTGGGTACATAACCCATTTCTAAAACCCCATATCGAATGGCTCCTATTGAACTTCAGGAGTTAAAGGTCCAACTACAGGAGTTGTTGGACATCGGTTTCATTCGTCCTAGTACATCTCCTTGGGGTGCTCCTATTTTATTCGTAAAGAAGAAAGACGAGAGTATAATGGTTTGTATTAACTACCGAGAATTGAACCATGTCACTATCAAGAATAGTTATCCGCTACCTCGCATTGATGACCTGTTCGACTAGTTGCAAGGAGCACAATTCTTTTTAAAGATCGATCTTTGTTATGGATATCATCAGTTGAAGATTAAAACGGAGGATATTCCGAAGACTACCTTTAGAACTCGGTACGGGCATTATGAATTCTTAGTCATGTCTTTTGGATTGACTAATGCTCCTGCTACTTTCATGGATATGATGAACCGTGTGTTCAAGGAATATTTGGATAAGTTCGTTGTTGTCTTTATTGATGACATCCTCATCTATTCCAAAAGCCATGAAGATAATGACCACCATTTGAAGCAGGTACTTCAAAGGCTTTGTGATAACAAGCTATATGCTAAGCTGAAGAAATGCGAGTTCTTGCTTGAGGAAGTAGCATTCCTTGGGTACATGGTGTCAAAACATGTAGTATTTGTTGACCTGACAAAGATTGAAGCAATACAAATTTGGGAGCAACCGAAGTTGGTGACCGAAGTACGTAGCTTTCTAGGCTTAGCTGGTTATTATCGGAGATTTGTGGAAGGAATTTCTTAAATCGCTACTCTGTTAACTCAGCTGACTCGGAAAGATACAAAATTCGTATGGAGCGAGTAATGCGAGAAGAGTTTCCAAGAGCTCAAAAGGAGACTCATTTCAGCACCTGTTCTGACAATACCATCTGGTTCAAATGGATTTGTTATCTTTAGCGATGCTTCAGGCAAAGGGTTAAGATGTGTTCTCATGCAACATGGGAAAGTCATAGCCTATGCCTCATGGCAACTCAAAGAATATGAGAGGAATTATCCTACTCATGATCTGGAAGTTGGCAGCAGTCGTTTTCGCGTTAAAAATCTGGAGACACTACTTGTATGGGGAGAAAGTGGAGATCTATACAGATCATAAAAGCCTCAAATATTTCTTCACCTAAAAGGAACTCAACATGCGGCAACGACGTTGGCTTGAGCTATTGAAAGATTACGACCATAGCATTCAATATCATCCTGGAAAAGCAAATGTGGTAGCCGATGTATTGAGTAGAAGATCATATACGGGTACGAGTGCGATGTTGTTAACATAAAAACCCATTTTATACGACTTACAAAGGATGGAGATAGTGTTAAAGGCTCCAAGTAACCACATGATGATATCAAACATACGAGTAGAACCGACTTTAATCTATAAAGTTAAAGGTGTTTAAGCCACACACCCAGAGCTGATACGTATAAAGGAGAACGTACAAGAAGGTGTTATTCCAGAAGCAAGAATCGATGAAGAAGGAATACTTTGAGTCAACTCCAGACTTTGCATTCCTAACGATTCTGACTTGAAGCATCGAATCATGATGGAGACACATAACACACCGTTTGTAATCCATCCTAGGAGTACCAAAATGTATCATGATCTTTGACATACATTTTGGTGGAGCAATATGAAGAGAGAGATTCCGAAGTTTATCTCGAGGTGTTTAACTTGTCAACGTGTAAAGGCGGAGCATCAAGTGCCAAAGGGACCATTGCAACCACTTGAGATTCTAAAATGGAAGTAGGAACACATTACTATGGATTTCGTTACGGGTCTTCCCAAGGTTACTTAAGGCATAAATGTGATATGGGTTATTGTTGATAGATTAACCAAGTTTGCTCATTTCTTGCCGATATGGGAGACTTATTCCCTTGAACATTTTGCTCGTATGTATGTGAATGAGATTATGAAAATGCATGGCATGCTAGTATCCATAGTTTCGGATCGTGACCCAAGATTTACTTCATGATTTTGGGTTTTTGCTTGCAGAAAGCTATGGGAACGGATTTACGTTTCAGTTTGGCATACCATCCTCAAATGGATGGGTAATCAGAAAGGACTATTCAAACTCTTGAAGATCTATTAAGACTCTGTGTCCTAGATTTCAAAGGAAGTTGGGATAAGTACTTGTCATTGGTGGAATTCTCCTGCAATAACATTTATCAAACAAGTATAGGCATGGCTCCATTCGAGGCGTTGTATGTATGAAAGTGTCGTTCTCCAGTATGCTGGGACGAGGTGGATGAAGCAACGTTGTTAGGACCAGAATTGGTACACATGACTACAGAAAAGATCCAAATGATTCGGTAATGTATTCAAATCTCACAAGATCGACAACAGAGTTATGCGGATCTTCATCGAAAGGACGTGGAATTTAATATTGGGGATCATGTATTGTTACGTATTTCTCCATGGAATGGAGTTACAAGATTTGAGAAGAGAGGAAAACTCAATCCACGATTTATTGGTCCATTTGAGATTCTTGATTGAATAGGAAATGTGGCCTATAGACTCGCATTACCTCCAAGCATGTCTCATGTTCATAATGTTTTTCACATATCTATGCTTCGTAAATATGTGAAAGACCCAAACCACATTATTGAGTTAGAACCAGATGAGATAGCAGGAGATTTAACGTACGAGGAGGTACCTGTTAAGATCTTGGATATGAAAGAGCATGTCCTATGCACAAAGGTTATACCACAAGTCAAAGTTTTGTGGAGGAATCATGCTATTGAGGAAATGACCTAGGAGTTGGAATCGGAAATGAAAGCGAGGTACCCTCACCTTTTCGAAATAGCATGTACGCACATCAATTTTGGGGATGAAATTTCATTAGGAGGGGAGGTTCTAAGACCCAAACTTTTTATAAATAAAATTGAATTTCCTCTATTCATTATTTTTGAAATAATAAGGTGTTAATTTGATATAATTCTTTGGTTATGGGTGAAATGTTCAAATTTTGCAAAAAAAGAAAGTGGTTATAAAATATTCATTGTTGTCGGGGAATATTCATTTGGTCGTGGAATATTCTTGCTGTTGAGAAATATTCGTACGACGGCGCAACCATTTGTGGGCCCCATAATGAAAAATAGTCGGATAAAGAAAACGACAAGTTTGAGTTTTTATAAATAATGGTGTAATTATTATCATTAATAATTGTTGGAATACCGGTGGTTAAAGTTCGAGAATATGCGTGTCAGACAAGAAGCACATGGTATTGCACAATATTTTTGAATTATTGATTCTTACGTAAGAAGACACTACTCAATAATTGTTACAATAATTATTGTTCAATATTTTATTTTATTAATTCAATAAATACTGCGTTGATATTTTATATTATTGTTGTTTCAATAATTGTCACTACACAGTATTTCCCATTATCAGATCAATAATTCATATTATTTGAATAATATTATTAGACAGCATTATTGGCAATGTCTAAGGAAGTTTAGTTTAGGAAAGGGGTTTGGTCACATAATTGCGCACCAGTAAGGAGAAATCTTTATCGAAAAGCCCCCTTTTTCCTGGGAATGACCTGATGGTCATTATTGTGATTCTGTAATATTAATTGTGAATAATTAATTATTGATTTATATGATAAGGAAATATTTATTTTTATGTGAATATAAATGAAGGAATTAATGTTGAGGTGTTTTATCAGTATTTTGTTAGATTGGAGGTATTAAAAATCGTTCGTATGTGGATTTCAGGCATTTTCTGTTTGGAATTTGGAAAACTTTTCTTTACAAAGTTGTAGAGAATAAGATTTCCTATGGAATAGACATGCGATTTGAATTTTTATGATAAAAGGGCTATTTATTATGAATTATTGAAATTTCAGAAATAAATGTTTTTATTTTAAAACATGGGTGGGCCCCACTTTTGGTTGGTGTGGAAATTCTAAATTTTAGTGGGCCCCACTTGTGATGGCTGATAATTTTGTCAAATAAACGTGCATAGGAAAAAAATATTTTATTAATTTAGTCTCCTTTGGCGTTCTAGCATTTTCTTATAAATAGGTGATTAGGTTAGAATTGAAAATCACACTAGAAACATTAGTTTTCTCTCTCTGTATTATTGAGCGTATTTTTGTGAGTATTTAGATACTTTGAGAGTTGCTATTCAGTGCAAGTTTCCATCAACATTTCATCAGATATTCCGGTCAGAAGTACTGTTCTTTTGAGGTAATGAATGTTATTTTTTTCGTAAATAATATTATTTCTTTTAATATCATTATGCCAAAATATTGGTATGAATATTATTGTGGAATTTCTACCTTTTTGTGTCGGGGTTACTATTCACGTATACAAGACTATTCACGTATACGATATTATTCACAAATACGACACTATTCACCGAAAAATAAAATTTTCTCTTCTTTGTCCCAGCTGTCTATTATGGTTACTATCTTTGATTGTATCCATGTTTTGTTCTTCATTCTTGAATTTTACTCCACTATGATTTATTATGGAATATTTTTGAACTTGGATTATCTAAAGTACAAATCCCTAATCTTTGTTTTTTTGTCTCACTAGATTCGTTTCTTAAAAATATTTTTCATCATCCTCAATCCTAAATAATGATATAACTAAATATCTTTGGCCTATAGTGCAAAGATGAATGATTACCTGATGAATATCTTTGGCCCGTAGTGCAAAGATGAACAGGTGTTGAGATGAACATGACCAACAGGTGATAGAAATGTATATCTTTGGCCCGTAGTGCAAAGATGAATATTTTATTCAAGATGTATATTGATTGATGTTACAGGGATAAAATATTGATGATGGACTTTTAAATTCATAGATGATAGTAGATTTCATTCTCTACTTAACTCTTCTAATGAATTTGTGTTTCCACTGTAGTTGTTGATATAAAACTTGCTGTCTATTATATTCTATCAGATTTTTCCATGTTGAGGACTAAGGACAATTTGTTGTACATTATCTTAGTCATAACTAGTTGAGCTCACCCTTTTTCTTTTTGTTCCATTTTTCTTCTCAGGAGGTGAGAATTTAGCAGGAACTAGCCGGGGTATGGAGTGATGATTCAAGATAGTTGTTTTAGTAGTCCTCACTATTTTATAAAATAGTGTATCAATAATTGTAATGAGAACTTATTTGAGTGTGGATATTGTCTAGAAGACAATATTTGTATTTAAACTCACAGTTTATGTGTTATCGTATTTTGCATGACAGTTGTATTAATGAAGTTATAGTTGTTTCTGTACCATGTATTTGGCGACTTAAAATGGGTGATGTATACCTATTTTGGGGGCGTCACAGTTGGTATCAGAGCTTAGGGATATGGTCTCTAACGGAGATCGGGGAATAGAACTAGGAGGGGAGAGACGAGTAAATCCTTCGCTAGTGTGTCCTACCTAAGCCTATTTGTTATTTGTTGGTCGGTCAGAATATAAGGGTATTATGAGGTATGTCATTTTCTTTAATTAACCCTTGTTTTGTGGCAGTATTTGAGAATGGCAGCTGAAAATGTTAACAATGGAGTGTATGAAACTGTGGGGACACCTTTAATCACGAACCAGGAGAACGTGCAACAAGGATGATGGAATTCTATTTGAGCGGAGATGCACTTTACTAAAGGATGATGGAATAGGCCTTTTAAGATGTCTGCACAAAGATCAAGCCCAAAGACTCATGTATAAAGTTCATGGTGGAGTATGTGGTCCACACATGAACAGTCATTTACTTGCCAAGAAGATATTAAGAATAGGGCATTATTATATTTCTCTCAAAGTCGACTGTGATGATCACGTCACGAGATGCTATCAAAGCAAGTCTATAGAAATGCCATCCACGCTTCTCCAAGTGAATTGCATTGTATGAGCTCGATGTGGCCCTTTTCAATATGGGGGATGGACGTGATTCGGCCAATAGAACCCAAAGCCAACAATGGTCATCGATTTATCTTTACTATGATTGATTACTTCACTAAATGGGTAGAAGCTACGTCTTTTCCCAAGGTCACCAAAGATGTAATCATTGGTTTTGTCAAAAATAATGTAATCTGTCGATATGGACAACTGGAGGTGATTGTGTCAGACAATGCCAAAAATCTAAACAACCAGATGATGAAGGAATTATGCAGCAAATCCACATCAAACATCTTAAATTCACCATGCATGTGATAATCCACATAGACATGTTATTCCAATAGAATAATAAAAAATGGAACCAGGTCATGCGTAATCCGCACAGACAGGATATTCCAACAAAATAATAAGGAATGGAATAACAGAAGAATTCACCATGCATGCGAAAGACCGCACAGACATGTTATTTTAACATTATAATAAAGAATGGAACCAGGTCTAGCGTAATCCGCATAGACAGGATATTCCAACAGAATAATAAATAATGGAATAACAAAGAATTCACCATGCATGTGATAGAACGCACAGACAGGTTAATCCAATAGAATAATAAAGAATGGAATACCAGAAGCTCTCTTCATGAATACAAAAGAAATAATACCCCTTACCTTAGAAAGAAACTGGATACTGGAGTAGAGAGGTAGCAGACTTCTCTTCTTCTTTCTCTCTATAATTTATCTCTATAATAATTGCTCTATAGCTTTAGTGAATTGGTGAAAAATGAAGAAAGAATGAGCTTCTATTTATAGGAAAATATAGTTTCAATAATTGCACATTTTGGGGCTCAAAATATTACACTACAATACCTTCAACTTTTCTATCATTTTTAATTTAGTCCTGCAAGTATTATCAAACTTGCACCACCTCCCCTAATAGTAAATAATGTGAATCAATAGTTCAATCATGTGAATCAATAGTTATAATCATGTGAAAATACGAATTACGATGATAGTACCTCCATCTATACCTCCATTTTTAACTTAGTCATGCAAGTATTATCAATCTTGCACCAACTCCCCTAATAGTACAAGAATGTGAATCAATAGTACACACATGTGAACAAATAGTTATAATCATGTGAATTAATAGCAATTAAATGCTCATTTATACGGTTAATTACCCGATTGGTCAGTATAACTTCCAGACATCAATTAATATCGAAATAAATGTCGATTTCCACTAACACTAATAATTCTAACACAATGGAACTATCAATTTCATCTTTAATCAACACGAATTTATTCATCATTAATATTATAACTCACAATATTTAACAACCAGGTCGTTCCCAGGAAAGAGGGGGCTTTTCGATAAGGAACTCTCCTTATTGGCACGCAATTAGATGACCAAACCTCTCCTTGACAGAACTTATAGACATTGTAAATATTGCAACTTAATAATATGAATAATTATATCGTCTCAATTATTGATTTAATAATATATCATATAATGCAGATGATACTGTGACAATAATCGAATCAATAATATGAGAGATATGATGCAAAGAATTATCGTAGTAATAATTGAGTATAAGCTGAGTGACTTCTCACGTAAGCATCAATAATCAATACCGTGTGCTACTATGCAACCACGCCAGACATTTGTACTTTACTACTATCGGGTAGTTCAACAGTTTAACGGTAAAACTTCCACCGTTATTTTTATAAAAAGATAATTATGTCATTTTATAACTACGACAATACATCCGTTGTGTGGTCCACCAATGATTGTACCATCGTACGAATATTCCCTGTTAAAACGAATATTCCCCGACCAATCGAATATTATATAACCACTTGCTTACTTTGCAAAATTTGTAAATATTACCCACAAATATAACATTATATCAAATCCGCACCATAATATTCAAAAATATATTTCGAGAAAATTATTCTTTATTCATAAAAGTTAGAGTCTTACAACCTCCCAACATCGTGGTTTCTCCACAAAACTTTGACTTGAGGTATAACTTTAGAGCATAGAATATAATCCTTCTTATCCGAGATTTTAACAGGTACCTCTTCATACGTTAAATCTTCCTCTATCTCGTCTGGTTCTAATTCAATAATATGGTTCGGATCTTTCATATATTTACGTAACATTGATATGTGAAAAATGTTATAAACACGAGATATACTTGGCGGTAAGGCGAGTCTATAGGCTACAGTTCCTACTCGATCGAGGATTAAAAATGGGCCAATGAATCGAGGATTGAGCTTTCCTCTCTTTCCAAATCTTGTAACTCCTTTCCATGGAGCAACACGTAATAACACATGATCTCCAATATTGAATTCCACGTCTTTTCGATGAAGATCAGCATATCTCTTTTGTCGATCTTGTGAGGTTTTTATACGTTGTCGCATCATTTGAATCTTTTCCTTAGTCATACGTATCATACGTACCAAATTCTGTCCCAACAACGTTGCTTCACCCATCTCATCCTAGCGTACTGGAGAACGACACTTTCTTCCATACAACGCCTCAAATGGAGCCATGCCAATACTTTCTTGATAACTGTTATTGTAGGAAAACTCCACCAATGGTAAGAACTTGTCCCAACTTCCCTTGAAGTCAAGGACACAGAGTCTTAATAAATCTTCAAGAGTTAGAATAGTCCTTTTCGACTGCCCATCTGTTTGAGGATGATATACCGAACTAAATCATAAATTCGTGCCCATAGCTTTTTCCAAACTAACCCAAAATCTTGAAGTGAATCTTGGGTCTCGATCAAAAACTATGGATACTGGCATACCATGAAATCTTACCATCTCGTTTATGTACATACTAGCAAGACATTCAAGTGTAAAAGTTTCTCGTATCGGTAAGAAATGAGCAGACTTGATCAATCTATCAACAATGACCCAAATCACATCTATGTCTTGAGAAACCTTGGGAAGACCAGTAATGAAATCCATGGTAATGTTCTCCCACTTACATTCTGGACAAGTGGTTGCAATGGACCTTTTGGCAGTTGATGCTCTGCCTTGACTCGTTGACAAGTTAGACACCTTGAGATAAACCCCGCTATCTCTCTCTTTATATTGCTCCACCAAAATGTATGTCGAAGATTATGATACATTTTGGTACTCCCGGGATGGATTGCAAACAGTGTGTTGTGCGCCTCCATTATGATTTTATACTTCAATTCAGAATCGTTAGGAACACAAAGTCTGGAGTTGACTCGAAGTATTCCTTCTTCATCGATTCTTGCTTCCAGAATAGCACCTTCTTGCACTTTATTCTTCATAAGCATCAGCTCCAGGTCTATAGTTTGAGAAGCTTTAACTTTATCGATTAAAGTTGGTTCCACTCGTATATTCGCCATCATCACATGGGTCCCTGGAGTCTTTAACTCTATTTCCATCCTTTCCAAGTCATACAAAATGGGTCTATGCATTGGCAAAATTGCACTCGTACCCGCATATGATCTTCTACTCAATGCGTTAGCTACTACTTTTGTTTTTCCAGGATGGTATTGGATGGTATGATCATAATCTTTCAACAACTCAAGCCATCATCGTTGCCACATGTTTAGTTTCTTTTGAGTGAAGAAATATTTGAGGCTTTTATGATCCGTATAGATCTCCACCTTCTCTCCAT
Source organism: Panax ginseng (assembly GCA_020205605.1). Classification (NCBI taxonomy): domain Eukaryota; kingdom Viridiplantae; phylum Streptophyta; class Magnoliopsida; order Apiales; family Araliaceae; genus Panax; species Panax ginseng. The sequence continues at coordinate 41,482,829 of CM035128.1, read as the reverse complement.
ACAGGTAATGCCTCCAAATCTTAAGCGTTAAAACGCATTTGCGCTAACTCTAGATCATGAGTAGGATAATTCCTCTCATATTCTTTGAGTTGTCGAGAGGCATAGGCTATGACTTTCCCATGTTGCATGAGAACACATCCTAACGATTTGCCTGAAGCATCACTGTAGATGACAAATCCCTCCGAGCCAGATAGTATTGTCAGAACATGTGTTGAAATGAGTCTCCTCTTGAGTTCTTGAAAACTCTTTTCACATTCCTCGCTCCAACCAAATTTTGTATCTTTTCGAGTCAGCTGAGTTAATGGAGTATCGATTCAAGAAAACCCTTCTACGAATCTCCGATAATAACCAGCTAAGCCGAGAAAGCTACGTACTTTGGTCACTGACTTAGGTTTCTCCCAGCTTTAAATTTCTTTAATCTTTGCCCGGTCAACAGATATTCCATGATTTGATATCATGTGCCCAAGGAATGCTACCTCCTCAAGCCAGAACTCACATATCTTCAACTTGGCATAAAGCTTGTTTTCATGAAGCTTTTGGGGTATCAGGCTTAAGTGTTGCTCATGGTCTTCGCGAGTTTTGGAGTATATGAGGATGTCATCAATAAAGATGACCACAAAGTGATCCAAATATTCCTTGAATACTCAGATCATCATATCCATGAAGGCAGCAGGAGCATTAGTCAATCCAAAAGATATGACTAAGAATTCATAATGCCCGTACCGAGTTCTTAAAGCAGTCTTTGGAATGTCATCAGTTTTAATCTTCAACTGATGATATCCGGAACGAAGATCAATCTTTGAAAAGAATTTGGCTCCTTGCAACTGATCAAACAGGTCATCAATGCGAGGCAACGAGTACCTATTTTTGATGGTGACATGATTCAACTTCCGATAATCAATACAAAGTTGCATACTTCCATCTTTCTTCTTTATGAATAGAACAGGAGCACCCCAAGGAGACGTACTAGGACGAATGAAACCGATGTCTAACAATTCCTGTAGTTGGTTTTTAACTCCTGAAGTTCAATAGGAGCCATTCGATATGGGGCTTTGGAAATGGATTTTGTACCGGATTCAAGGTCGATACAAAATTCAATTTCACGCTTTGGGGGTAGGCCAGGAAGTTCTTCAGGGAATATGTCAGGAAATTTATTAACAATAGAAATATCATTCAAATCTGACGTATCTTTATTTAAATCCGTGACATGGGCTAAGAAAGCTTGACATTCGTTTTTCAATAAACAAATAGCTTTATAACTTGATATGACAGTGATTGATTTTAGTGGTTTGGTTGCTTGAATTCGCATAATAGGTTGGTTAGGAATATGAAAGCTAACAACCTTACAAAAATAATCGATTTTAGCATGATGAGTAGTTAACAAATCAACCCCTAAAATCACATCAAATGAAAGTATTTTCAAAGAAATAAGATTGACAGGTAACGTGCGGTTACCGATTTGAATCAAACAAGACTTATAAACTGTGGATGTAATGAAGGTTGTTAGGTTTGTAATATTCATGAACGCAATCAAATTGCACAAATTAAGCGGAAACGTGTAAAAATCAGAGTTTAAAATTTTATAAACCATATACCCGGATCATCCTTTATGCATAATTATTAATTAAACGAAAAGATTTGAAGAACAAGAATAATACCCTTGAAGATTCGAGCTTCCTCAGGTACAAGTTCACCTCCAATCCTTTTCGCGTTCAACTTGAATCCACCGGGTTTGGTTCCTTCCTTTGATTAACGTTAGCCACCCAAGTGTTTGGCCTCTAGAGGTGATCCACCAAGAAAGAATAAAGATTCAAGAAGATGGGTGTTTAGCAAAACCTTAGTTTTCTATCTCCAACGATTGGAATCACGTATGTTGTGGAAAAGTCAACAACCACTTCACCCATAATAAGACTCCTCTTATTTATAGATGTAGACAACCCTCCTTAATAATTAAGGAATTGGGCTTTATTTTAATTAATTAAACTCCTTTAATTAATTTGCCTCCTAATCTTATTAGGAATAAATGAGAGTACTTTTATTAATTAATTCCCAAACTCCTTTAGGAATTAAATAAAAATAATAGTAATAATAATAATAAGACTCATTAATTTATATTTAATATTTCCAAAATATTAATTAATAAATATTAAGCTATTTAATTTATTCTATCACCATAGATTAAATTAAATATACTTAACTTATTATTACGATTATGCCATTAACTTCTTAAATAATTATTCTTTCTTTTATGGTGTGACCCTTTAGGTTCTCCATATTAAACCGGTTGTGAATAAATCAATTAGAACAATTCTAATCTTATTTAAATAAATAAATTAAAACTATTAATTTATTTAAATAAATAATATTTATTCTGCAGTAGGGATAAGCCTCCGTAGCGATTAACGACTTTCCAGATAATATAGATTTCAACATTAATCATAAATAAATCTTTGAGTAAATAGTTACCGTACAATTCAATCCTTCCACCATACAATGTCCCAATTAAATATAAGACATGGAATTGCTGTCAAGTCTTATTTTATTTAATTATATGTTTTTCGATTCTTAAATGCACAACACCAAATAATACAAATTAGAAACACCTTTCTAATTTCATTCTGCCTTGGCCAAGGACTACTGGGTTGTGATTTATCGAATCACATAGGACATTTCTCTTCTTTTACTAGAAGTGGTAGATTCTTTATTGATCATATGTAACGCCCCTAAATTCGGTCTATTTTCACATCCGGATTTCGTACGTCACGATCCCATCTTCTTCCAAACATACATCATTATATAGCTAAATATAACAACATACATCCTCAAATCCCAGGTTCTAAAACCTTAAAACCTCTTTCATTCCAAATAATGATAATTACATTATTCTTTACATCTTGTACAAGTGACTTTTATCCGCCACCAAGGATACATAATCGTTCATTAAACTATTCTATAGTTTAATTCTATCATTCTATATTACAAGTCTTCGCTTGATCTTCACGCACATTCATATAATGAATGGCACATCTTCTGGATACCGATCAGCTTGATCTTTCCGGGATCCTTAAGTTCTTTCTAACATCGTTCGCCAAAAATATTTTTATTTAAAGAAAGTGTGAGCATTCAATTGCCCAGCAAGTCATAACAGTTGAACAAACAACTTTAAGAATTCAAACATTCTTGTAAGACATCAATAACCGAACAAAGATTATGAAGCAGCTTGAATAATAGGAATAATCTTGATTCCTATCATTTTAAAACATTTGTTACATTCCCTTTGAAATACTTTCATTCTCTACTCTCTTTCATACACATTTTGTCTGGCTAGAATCAATAGCACAGAATTAACAATAACGGTTCATGTATAAACAAAACATGCTCATATTGAACAGTTCAATCACAGAACAGTTCATATCATAGAAACACCGAAGTGTTCACATTGTGGCACAAGGCCTCATATATTCTAACACCTTGTACAAATATCACACATTTGCAAATAGACAGAACTTCTCAATTTCAATATCTGAGAATTTTAGAAACTAGCATTCATTTAAAATATAAATGAAGTTAGGAAACTTGCCTTACGCATAGCTACATCTTATAGTTTACGCTAAACTGCTCATTCCAATTCCTATGTAGCACATAAGGAAATAACACATATACCAATTAGTCATATACTTGACTTACGCATTGGTTTACTTTACTTTACTTCTTAGGGTTCACGTTCTTACAAACTAAGTTTACGCGACCAACTTCCTTTACCCGTTAACGGCTTCATGACATACGGAGATGTCTTACTTAATACGTTCATCATCTTTGATGATTTACATTCTTATCTTCTTCTTATAACTCTCCTAGGACTCAGCACACATCGTATCTTTGCTAGTAGTCCACATGGTATTCTAAGTGGTTTCCCATAAATAACCAACAAACAAGTTTCTGTCTCTCATCTACTACGCCCATAACAAGTTGAGTTAGATCGGTTGCCGCTTTTGTATATACCTTCGCTCTCGAAGAAATTGTTTAGCCCAACTCCCCCATATGTCAACCATCAAAAGTTACAATTATACCACAACCTAACTTATCTTAACTTATCTGAACTATTAAACTATAATGTTTGTTAAGTCAATTTCTTATTCCTTATGGCTTTCTGACAAATAAATGTCATACCTCAGGATTCATTCTTTATCGTCTAAGTCATACAGTCTTTTGTATACTCAGAACGATTATTCAATATTCATTCTACGCATTTATAGTGTTAAGCATTTTATGTTTCCTTATTCTTATCTTACAACGTCCAATTCATTTGACTCAGAACGTTATCCAAGTAATAAACATTAACTCGGTTTCTTTTACGTTATATGTACTTGTCCTTAATTTAGCTTCTCCACCGTTCACAGGTTTAATCATTGATCTTTATTACCTTACGGTCAAACCATACACGGGGTGTAGGTTCTACCCGTTTAGTATTCATGTACACTTAACCTTTAAATCGGTTCAAGTGTCCAACGCTTACATTTTATTCTAACATTCTCATCCGACTTACATTCAGCTTTCATTAATCTTATTACTATTCACTACGGCTTTCTTGATAATTCATATCTTACTTACTACTCCCATCAACGTCTAAGTCATACAACCAATGTATACTTAGAACATTTGCTCGACGTGAATACGATTCACGAGGATCGTTTACGTATTCAACATTTACGTTACTTGCCTCTTAATTCTATTCAACCTTCATCCAAGGTTTTAATTACTCTCATTCATTACTTGTCACCTGAACCCCATGTTCATTATTCTTTCCTAATGTCAAAGCCATACGGTACGTTGTATGCTAAGACCGATCGCTCATCGCAACAACGTTGCGTTCACAGCGTCTAAACACTTTACATTCATCTCTCATGACCATGACATAACAGCAAAATATTATTCATTACCCTAGTCAATCAACGTCTAAGGAATCACCATCATAGCAATCCCTCACGTTCGTTTATCACGACTATGGTCCCCGGATATATGTTCCGTAACCCACGTCTACATTCTATATCTTTAAATCTCTTTTAATACACTTAATTAAGTTTTACATCAGTTGAATTATATGTTCATATTTCTTTCTTGCACATCCCCAAAGAATTGAAAGCGTAAAAATCTCATTTACGGCATTGCCACACATCGGCGCTATTTGGCCTGCGTGCCCTTCCCTTTCTTTCGCATTGTGGAGCCACTTAGTAGTAGCTAATGGCCTGAGCTCATGCTGCAGTGCTAGCCCCCAAAGCACGACTCGTACTGCGGCGCCAAGTATGAAACCTAGAAAAAATTTCTAAGTCTTTTACAAGCTTGAGACGCTGACTTTGAAATCTCATATCTTATTCACTATAACTTGGAATGAGGTTGTTCCAAAGCCCTTTTCTTCCTTATCTTATGTACTTCAATTACCCTCAGACAGAACTTTGTTCTGAATCCGTTAACATGCCATTCAATTGGCTTAATCTTCGCTCTTCGTTCGTTTTACGTTATTAACGTTCTTCGTTCGTTCATCCGTAATTCGGCCATCCAAACTTAGAACTCATTCGTTCTTAAGTCCACGACTCACGTTTTATACGTTTTCTTACATTCTTATGAAACCCTATACGTTCGGGTTCATTTATGAACTTTCTAATTTTCGTTCTTCTTTTACGAAATTTTTGCCATAACTTTGTTATAGCTCAATTTTAATCTGTTCTTCATGAACGTTTCTAACGTTCCTAACCAAGCAATAAGCAACTAACTTATATGCGATGGTTTTAAACTTGTCCATCAACAACAATTATCCTACAATGGTTTTACATTTGTTCATCAACAACGTTCTTTATGTTCTTTGCGTGTTCTTCTTGTTCTTCATTTTTAATCGATATTTTGGATTACGATTTCACTTTTTATTGGAATTTGATGTTATAGAACATCATTCCTTACTTATTTGACCTACTCATTCATAAGATTCATTCAGATCGCTCAAAATCCTTACGAATCTTACACTTCCTTAAGAAATTTATAAACTAAATTCCTAATTCTTATTTCTTCGTTTTCTCATGATTTCAACCATATGAATTCATTCTTAACTTCATCTACTTCTTATCCTCATTAAGTTATGTTTTTGAACATATTAAACTTAAAGAAAATTAAAAGAAACTAGGGTTCAGATTACTGTTATTCTTTAATCTCCTTTCGTCGGACAAAGCGTGCCTTCAAGCTAGCTTTTCCTCATTCCTCTTCCTCTTCTTCTCCCATCCGAACTCTCTCTCTTTATCTCTCAAGTGTTGGTTGAAATTTTCTAACCAAACAAATGAGCTTAAGGCTTGTTTATATAGAAAATCAAGGCTAAGGGCATTTTAATCATTTCACCCCTAACCTCCTTACTATTCATGGCTTAGCCACCAAGTTTACTTGGCCAAGTGGCCACCCCACCTCCTTACGTAGCTTCCCTTGGAAGCTTCATGCTTCCGTCTTTTGGGTTTTGTCCGACAGTTTTAAAAACTCCGATTCTCAGAATTCAAATATTTTTGGATATTCCGTCTTTCCTTTACCGATTAACTTTTACGCATTCTTTGGATTTCCAAAAAATTGAAAAACACTTTTTGGTGTCAAGCGTTTTCCTTCACGTTTTCCCCTAACGTAGCTAAACGAGTGAAAAGTACATACAAGTAAAATCACTTTTTATTTCGTCTCGATTTTTGCGTTTTTGAAAAAACTTTTATCGATTTTAATTAACTTTTCACTATATATTATCGTCAAATTTTTTGACGGAATGTCATTTCGACATACCAAACTCTCAGAACGGCTTAGGTTATTCAAACCTTAACCCTTAGGTTTCGTCGGGTAAATAGTGCCTATTTCGTCTTTTTCCCCAGAAATATTTTTGTTCCCGGAATATTTTCATTTTCATCTTGAAAATTCTTACTCATTCAGTCTAGCTCGTAGCCAGAATCCTCCCGATTAATAATCATCCTAGGTTATAGAACGATTAATAAACACATAGCACATAATAGTATTAAAAAAAATTCATTTTATTAATAACTAATTCTTTAAACTTAAATTCTGGACAATCTGATTTTTCGGGTTGTCACATCATACATTATCTCCATGTATAACTTATTATACCCAAGCATACCCTTTGATATACCCTAAGGGTCTTAAGGAATAAGTCAAAGTATAACTCATCATACACAAGATACTATGCTGATCTCAAGTCCAAGGATCACTTGTACTACTATCACTACAGGAATTCCTATTGACAGACAAGTAAAACTCCATTAGATATTCCTTAGCGAGCCACGTTCAGTGAACTTATTCTCCAATAAGCACCTACATACTTGCTTTAGTGTCTCCACACAAATGATCATGAGATCAATCATCCTCATCCAATGAGCAAGCAACGTATATACCAATCTATCCAGATTCACTAATCCATAATTTAGTAATCCAACGATTGGGAAGTATTTTAGTTTTAAGCTTTCTAAGAATTTAGATCTCATTAGAATGATCATCATCATTATTCTAAAAGCATTGCTTAAAACTATGGGTTTATCACATATTATAAAACAACATCATGTAGATAATTAAAAGCCTTTAATAAATTAATACTTTTTTTATTAATAAATGAATAAGATTGTTACAAAGTTTATGCTTTATCATCAAACATGATTGGCTTGTGTGCATACTACTTTTAATCTCCCACTTGCACTAAAGCCAATCGACATGGTATCTCATACTCTTCTTCTATAAGTGACGATTATCCTGTTGTTAGATAAGCTTCAGTTAATGGATATGTAATGTTGTTCTTTAGAGTCCACTATCTCTATAGTGATTTCCCATCTTTTAATGATTCTTTAATCAAATGAAAGTGTTGCAACATATGTTTAGATCCAAGATGAGACTTGGGAACTATTCCTAGTTCTGTAATGAACTTTTCATCCAAACAATCAACTTGCAGCTTCATTTATAGCTACATACTTTGTCTTTATCACTAAATCAACAACTTCTTCTTTGTTTGAAACCTTCCGATTCATCGCACCACACCGTTCAAGGTAACGCTTTACCTTAAAGTGGATTTTTTCGTGCGTCTTGTCCTCGTCGAAAAACATGAGTCTGTTAAGCCCTCTAGTTTTATTTAGACCCACCAAGAATTTTAATCACATCCTTAGTGTCGGTTAAGTACTTTAAGATGTTTTCACTGTTTTATAGTGATCTTCTCCAGAATATGACCGATCAACATCAGGTCTCGTATATTTCATTGCATACATGAAAGTTACTAATGTGATCTCTCTTTTATGAGTCTATGGGGACTATTAGGAGAGAGTCACTCCATGGCTCATCAATATGAGACATCTCTTGGAGTTTGCCATGCTAAACGACTTTAGCATCAAATGAATATACGTTCCTTGGGTTAAGTCGAGCATCCTCTTGAATCTATCTATATAGATTTTATACCCAATTAAGATACTCTTCCCAAATCATTCATAGATGAATGTTTAGACAACTTTATCTTTATTGATTGTAGCATTGGTATGTTATTCCTTATCCGTAGTATATCAACATATAATAATAGGAATATCACAACGCTCCCACTGACCCTTTTGTACACACTAGTTTCATTCTTGTTTTTGATAAAATCAAACCTTTTTTGATTGTCTCATCAAAACAAATGTTCCATATTTGAGAAGCTTGCTTCAATCCATTTCTCTGAGTGTCTACAACTCTTACCTTATCGTATGTAACTAGATCATCATCTTCTATGATGTGTACCTCATCATCATCATCTATGATGAACACATACCTCCTAGGTATCTTCAGTACTATTCCAGATTTACGATTCGGTTGTGGTACAATAGGTCTATCTACAGGTTCCTCTTATTTGACTTACAGTGTTTTGTGGTTCTTGAACTCTTCAAGATCTATTATTCTCCCACTAGCCCCTTCAATGATAAACATCTTTATCTTAGAAGGTAGCATGTTTCATAACAAACACCTTTTGCTAAGTAGGATTATAGAATATATACCTTAAACTTACTTTACGATGTCCCATAAATCTTTACTTGTCAAATTTTATCCCAAGCTTATCCTTTGAAACCTTTTTCACATAAGTTGGACAACCCTTTATATTAACATACTTAAGATTAGGTATCCTCCCTGTCCATAACTTTATAGAGTGTTGGGGTTGGATTTTGAGGTTACTTTTTGTAGATATGCAGCCATTTCTAGGAAATGACCCCAGAGGGATACTGGAATGTCGGTAAAATCATTGTGGACTGCACCATGTCCAACAAGGTACGATTTTTCCTTTTAGATACATCAATCAATTATTGCGTATCGGGAGGCGTCCATTATGAGAAAACCATTTGAGATGATCAAGAAACTTATTGCACAAGTATTTATTTCTTGATCTAATCAAAGAATCTTAATACTTTTTAAATTAGTTTCATTTTTGAATTCTTTGAACCTTTCAAATAATTCATACTTGTATTTCATCAAATACAAACATTTAACTCTTTAAATGATCATCTCCTTTTCTTATACTAGTTTGTTCAATTTGTAAAATTATTTTCACGTAAGTCAAGTATACAAAATCTATTAAGTAATATTCCAGTTTTATAGAAAACATTATTATTATAAATAGAACAACAATTGTTCTTAAATATAATACCAAAGATTTTATTGTCCAACAACAAAATGGAAATAATGTTTCCAACGAGAACTGGAATACAATAACAACTTATTGACATAATTAATAGATTTGCTCATAGGCATTGCTATACTATAAGTTTCTATGGCTAATGTAGCAACCTTTGCTTCATTTTCCACACATAGGATTACTTATCTTTGTTTATCTTTCTACTTCTGCTTGGTCCCTTCATAAATCTATATTTATGATAACCAAAGTCGGTATCCAATACCCAAGTAGAAACTTGACTTAAAGAAAAATTTATTTTAAATCATGAACAAAATTGTATTGGTAACCGAAACTTCATTAAGCTTCTTTGGTTAGCCTCTGTAAGATGCCTCTCGCAGTTTCTTTCCAATGTCCAGGCTTATTGAAGTGGAAGCAAACTCCTTTGCTATCCGTATCAGTTTTGTTCTTATTATCCTTTTGTTTTTGCCTTTCAGTTTACCTTCTTTGAATCGTTCTTCTTTTCAGAAGATCCTTTGGCCCATACCAGTAAGACATGGTCTTTCTTGGTTGGAAAGTGACTCTCAACATTTTTCAACATGTTAAGCAAATCAGCGAGGCTGATATCTAGCTTGTTCATATGCAACAATTGTGAAAGGAGTCTGGGAGTGAGTGCAAGATCAAATCTTGGCTCAACTCTCCATCCATGATAAAACCTATTGTCCTAACTGATCAATCAAATTAATCATCATTAGGACATGTGTCTGTACTGTAGTGCCTTCGGTCATTCTAGATCGGAAGAGCTCCTTAGATATCTGATATCTATTAGTCCTACTTTCCTCACCATCAACTACTTGACGTGTAGGAGTATAGTAGGAGCATCCATAGTTTCATGCTGACGCTGAAGCTCGTTACTCATGGATGTGAGCCTGATGCATTGAGCCAACTGTGCACCATGTTGCCACTTTCTAAAAGTAACAATATCTTCCTTAGAGGCATTGTCTGCAACCATTGCAGGAATAGGCGTAATAAGGACATAAGATAGCTTTTTAGACGTGAGAACTTTTCTCAATTTCCTTAACCAATCCGTTTAATTCGGTTCGGTTAATATATCATCTAATATGCTACGCAGTGATAGTAATTTTAGACATTGTAAAATTCTGTAAATGAATTTGTAATTAACAACATTTTAGCATACATTCTTTTATTAATTACCAAAATAAATTAGGTCTTGTTTTAAATTGGTATCTCCCACTATTTTCTTCAAACTATATTACCCTCACTTATATAGTTCGACAAAATTTAATTACAGATTTGCTAATGAGAATAAGGATCCCATTTCAAATGTATATAGCCTTGTGGTGACACAACAAACCATATATAAATAAATAGGTAGACAACTCTTGTCAATTACATCAACTATGCAACTCCTTATATTTTGCCTCTTAGATCATAATGGTCAAGTGTGTGCACATCCGAACTAAAATGATTTAAGTTAAGTCCAACCTAGCACTCCATATATTCAAAAAAGAAAAATATTGTCCTTGTGGTGACACAACAAAATAATATTGTTTAATTTTCTTTATAAGTTTCAGATGTGATAAAATTAACATCTCAAAGAATTAAGATAAGCCTTGTGGTGACACAACAAACTTATAATAATTAATTGATACTCTATTATTTTATCATGCTAGAAGGCGACGCTCGATATTCTAAATATCTTTGAACGCTTAGGACTTAATATAAAATATTTGAGGGTTTGTTATTAATTTGTCTCATCTTGTTTTAGCTAGCACACACACACACACACACACACACACATACACATATATATATATATATATATATATATATTAATTAATAAGCATGCACATATATAATATATATATTCTACGAATACTATATTGATTATGGACTTTTATTCTAGTTTGGTTTACAAGAGCCACCAAGTGAACCAAAACGTCAAACTCTAGGGGTACAAGAATTAATATTTAAATATAACTATTACATTTAAACACGGGCTTCATTACAAACGGGTCTTCAAGCGCTCATTGTTCCTTGATCTCCAATTCTTTAAAATTAATTCTAACTATTCCTATTACAAAACTATTTAAAATAAATAGAAACCTTAATTAGCAGTCAAGGGAAATTACATAGGAGGGAGATAGAATTTATATTAAGAAAAATTTAGAGAAGACGAGGTATGCAGGCCCCATTTAATAAAACCCATACATTCATGCATCCAACTAAAATAAAATTCAATCACATTGGTCAATAGTCCATAATCAATCCCATTTATTATCATACACATCACCATATGCATCAATAAATAACATTCATCTCATGAATAATAAACATTCAATATATATATATTGATATCATTTAATGGGCAAATTTAGTTAGTATAAAATCTAATTTTTAATCAAAATAAACTCATTTATTTTAATCCAAATTTAAATCAAAATAAACTTCTTTTATTTTAATTTATTCAATTTTGAATAAAATAAACTATTTTATTTTAATCAAAATCTTTAATCAAAATAAACTCCTTTATTTTAATTAATTATGGATTCCAATTTCAAGTAAAAAAAACTCCTTTACTTAAGGAAACACGGATTCTCTTTCCTATTCACAAATAAACACCTTTATTTTGAATAATATGAAATCTTATTTCATATATAAATAAACTCCTTTATTTAAGGAAATACGGATTCTCTTTCCTATTCACAAATAAAATTTTTTATTTTGAATAATATGAAATCTTATTTCATATCTAAATAATCTCCTTTATTTAAGGAAACATGAAATCCAATTTCAATTCTAATTAGTTATCATTGAATCCAATTCCAACTATAATTAGTTAGCATGAAATTCAATTTTAAAATTAAAATAAACCTTTTTATTTAATATTAAAATAAAATTTTATTTTAAAATTAAAATAAACTTTTTATTTTAATTATAAAATAATTATATATATATATATATATATATAATATATATACAAACATTTGAATCATGCCTGTTAACATCTTGATTTTCGTGCACATGAATCCTTATTTGCAGACTTGTAGTATGACTACCTTAAACATATATATCACGCAAATCACCTACGCAAATTATATCACGCAAATCATGCTAACTAAATAATTAAAAAAAAATTAATTAATCCTTATCTGCAGTATGATTCCAAAAAGGGACAAGCCGTGAATCAGATTGACAAAAAAATCACCCACGGAATCGGTAATTTTTTTCTTAAAATAATAATTTTATACAACAAAATTATGCCCAATTAAATTGTTCTAAACACATATCAATAAACATATTAAATTAAAACAAATAATAATTCGCATAAAGGTTTGGCTCTGATGCCACTGTTAGGTTTGTAATATTCATGAACGCAATCAAATTGCACAAATTAAGCGGAAACGTGTAAAAATCAGAGTTTAAAATTTTACAAACCATATACCTGGATCATCCTTTATGCACAATTATTAATTAAATGAAAAGATATGAAGAACAAGAATCATACCCTTGAAGATTCGAGCTTCCTCATGTACAAGTTCACCTCCAATCCTTTTCGCGTTCAACTTGAATCCACCGGGTTTGGTTCCTTCCTTTGATCAACGTTAGCCACCCAAGTGTTTGGCCTCTAGAGGTGATCCACCAAGAAAGAATAAAGATTCAAGAAGATGGGTGTTTAGCAAAACTCTAGTTTTCTATCTCTCATAGAAAAGGAGTGTAGTCTCCAACGATTAGAATCATGTATGTTGTGAAAAAGTCAACAACCACTTCACCCATAATAAGACTCCTCTTATGTATAGATGTAGGCAACCCTCCTTAATAATTAAGGAATTGGGCTTTATTTTAATTAATTAAACTCCTTTAATTATTTTATCTTCTAATCTTATTAGGAATAAATGAGAGTACTTTTATTAATTAATTCCCAAACTCTTTTAGGAATTAAATAATAATAATAGTAATAATAATAATAAGACTCCTCTTATTAATTTATATTTAATATTTCAAAATATTAATTAATAATTATTAAGCTATTTAATTTATTCTATCACCATAGATTAAATTAAATATACTTAACTTATTATTATGATTATGCCATTAACTTCTTAAATAATTATTCTTTCTTTTATGGTGTGACCCTTTAGGTTCTCCATATTAAACCGATTGTGAATAAATCAATTAGAATAATTCTAATCTTATTTAAATAAATATATTAAAACTATTAATTTATTTAAATAAATAATATTTATTCTATAATAGGGATAAGCCTCCGTAGCGATTAACGACTTTCCAGATAATATAGATTTCAACATTAATCATAAATAAACCTTTGAGTAAATAGTTACCGTACAATTCAATCCTTCCACCATACAATGTTCCAATTAAATACAAGACATGAAATTACGGTCAAGTCTTATTTTATTTAATTATATATTTTTCGATTCTTAAATGCACAACACCAAATAATGCAAATTAGAAACACCTTTCTAATTTTATTCTGCCTTGGCGAAGGACTACTGGGTTGTGATTTATCGAATCATATAGGATATTTCTCTTCTTTTACTAGAAGTGGTAAATTCTTTATTGATCATACATTATCTCCATATATAACTTATTATACCCAAGCATACCCTTCGATATACCTTAATGATCTTAAGGAATAAGTCAAAGTATAACTCATCATACACAAGACACTATGATGATCTCAAGTCCAAGGATCACTTGTACTACTATCACTACAGGAATTCCTATTGGCAAGCAAGTAAAACTCCATTAGGTATTCCTTAGCGAGCCACGTTCAGTAAACTTATTCTCCAATAAGCACATACATACTTGCTTTAGTGTCTTCACATAAATGATCATAAGATAAATCATCCTCATCCAATGAGCAAGCAACGTATGTACCAATCTATCCAGATTCACTAATCCCCAATTTAGTAATCTAACGATTGGGAACTATTTCAGATTTAAGCTTTCTAAGAATTTAGATCTCATTAGAATGATCATCATCATTATTCTAAAAGCATTGCTTAAAACTATGGGTTTATTACATATTATAAAGCAGCATCATGTAGATAATTAAAAGCCTTTAATAAATTAATACTTTTTATTAATAAATGAATAAGATTGTTACAAAGTATATGCTATATCATCAAACAGGATTGGCTTGTGTGCATACTACTTTCAAAGGTTTCTCCCAACGGAGTTTCAACAGATAAGTCAAAGTCTAATTTCTCCAGAGTCAAATTTAAACGTTGAGCACAAGTAGGAGAAATAAAGGAATGGGTAGAACCGGTATCAAATAAAATATAAACTTCGCTAGAGTTTATGATTAGCTTACCCGTGATCACCTTGTTCAGATTCCTCGCTTTTTGGGAGGTTACGACAAACGATCTCCCTTAAACTACCGGTTTTGTCTTGTCTGGGACACCCTTTGATGCCTCCATCCTAGCTAGACTTGACTTAGGTGCACGACAAAATTGGGCTAGGTGACCTTCTTTTCCACAATTATAACAAGCTTTGGACTGTATCGTGCAATTTGGACTTATGTGTCCTTCCCCTCTGCATTTGTAACATACGACCAGTGGTCGTTCTCCTTCCTTAACAACAGGTGCTGGTGCTGACGTCTTTCCATCCTTGTTGAATCTCCTCTTCTTGAAATGTCCACTCTTATTGTCATGGCCATGATTACTACCGAAGTGATTATCATTTCAGGCATGTTGATTCCCTCCACGTTTGTTGTCACCGCTTTGATGACTGCTACCACTGGTATTATCGACTTGCCGGCTGCTCTCTCTTGGTTGGGTTGACTCATTATTGCTCTCCAATAACTGAGCCCTATTCACAACATCTGAATACAAACACAGTTTATGAAAGATAAGGTATTGACGTATCTCGGGTTTCAAACCTCTTAGAAACATCTGCGTCATTCTTTTCTTATTATCAACCAAGTGGGACGCAAACCGAGACAACTCAGCAAACTTAGCTTCATACTATGCCACGGTCATATTTTTTTGCTCAAGCTTGATGAACTCTACCTCCTTCATGTGATGAATACTTTCAGAAAAGTACTTGTCATTGAACAGCTCTTGGAACTTCTCCCAAGACATTTTAAGTACGGCAGGTTGAGTACGCTTTACAGATTCCCACTAGTAATCTGCCTTTGCTCGCAACATGAAGGATGCAAAGGGAACCTTTTGCTCCTCGGAGCATCCCAAGACATCAAATATCTTGTTGATCTACTTTATCCACGTCTCTCGCCTTAAGTGGTTTTGGCTCTCCAAAATACTCCGGTGGTCAGCTCCTTGAAGCGCTTAGCGGTGACCGTCTCGAGAGTTGTCGTTGTTTCCACGCATTTTTGGATGAGCGCTTTCGCTTGATGTTGCATGAATTGCATAAAGCCCTCCGAACATTCCATCGTTCACCATTTCATCGGTGTTATTGTTTACATGAGGATTATTGTCTTCCTGTTGCACATTATCCTGGGCATTAATCTGTGGTGACTCAATGGTCTCATGTGCTTCATTGTTTATCTCAATATTTTCGGATGCCATTTTCAAATACTGCCACAAAACAAGGGTTAATTAACATATCACATATTATCCTTATACTCTGATCGACCAATTAAATACCAAATAAACTTAGGTAGGTCATACTAGCGAAGAAATTCTCCGTCTCTCTCCTCCTAGTTCTTGTCTCACATCTCAGCCAGGGATCATATCCCTAAGCTTTGATATCAACTGTGACGCCCCCAAAATAGGTATACATCACCCATCTTGAGTCGCCAAATACATGGTACAAAATTCAAATACAACTTAATTATACAGCGATTCGTGTAAAATACGACAAAACATAATCTAAGAGTTTTAATAAGAATATTGTCATCTAGACAATATCCACACTCAATGGAGTCCTCATTACATTTATTGTCACACTATTTAATAGAATAGTGAGGACTACTAATGCTATCATCTCGACCATCACTCCGTTCCCTAACTAGTCCCGGCTACGTTCTCATTTCTTGAAGAAAACAGTGAAAGAAAGGGTGAGCTCAACTAGCCCAGTAAGAAATATTATGACTAAGATAATGCAGAATAAATTATCATTAGTCTTCAACAATGTTAAACTGATAAAATACAATAGACATCAAGTTTAATCATAGCAATGTATAAGCAATCCATTAGAAGAGTCAAGTATAGCATGATATCTACTATCTTCTATGATTTAAAATTTTTTCATCAATTTTTATCGCTGAGACTCAACTTAATAAATAAACCACATCATTGAGTCATCCTTACACTGTGGGCCAAGGATATTCATTAAATCATCAATGGTCATGACTATACCAAATAATCCCTGGTCATAATCATCCCAAAAACTGTCCATCAATGCACTACAGGCTACTGAGGACTTTTACCAAATCATTTATAACATTAAAGGTCATGATTATACCGAATAATCCCTGGTCATAATCATACCAAGTCCATCTATGCACGTAACCCAAAGATGACTTTCATCACAATATAAGCATGACGATGATGACAATAACATAATAATTCAATAAAACAAGTTCAAGAATAAATTTTAAAGATTTATAAGTTAATTTATCTTGAAATCAATTACGTCCAAATTGTCAACATGATACTGCTTTGTGGAGTAAAATTAAAGAATGCTCAGAAGAATATTTCCATGAAAAGATACCGGATGAAGCATAAATATCCAAGATATTCTACTAATTTCATCGAGTACAGAAGTCAAAACTTTAACCAAATGAGTATCATAGAATATATGAAACTGCAAATTAATTTTCACCCGCCATGAGGTAATCCACGTAGATAGATCATTTCCACAATTTAATAAGGAATGAATATGAAGGATCATTCACCATGCATGTGATAATCCACATAGACAGGTTATTCCAACAGAATAATAAAGAATGGAACCAGGTCATGCGTAATCCGCACAGGCAGGATATTCCAACAAAATAATAAGAAATGGAATAACAGAAGAATTCACCATGCATGCGATAGACTGCACAGACAGGTTATTCCAACAGAATAATAAAGAGTGGAACAGGTCTAGCGTAATCCGCACAGACAGGATATTCCAAGAGAATAATAAAGAATGGAAAAACAAAGAATTCACCATGCATGCGATAGACCAGCATGAGACAAAGTTATTCAACGAGAATAATAAAGAATGGAATAATGAAGCTCTCTTCATGAATACGAAAAGAAATAATACCCTTTACCTTAAAGAAAGCTGAATCTTTGGAATAGAGAAATAGCAGACTTTCTTCTTTTTCTCTCTATAATTTCATCATAATAATTGCTCTATAGCTTTAGTGAATTGGTGAGAAATGAATGAAGAATGAGCTTCTATTTATAGGAAAATATAGTTTCGATAATTACACGTTTTGGGGCTCAAAATATTATAATACAATACATTCAACTTTTCTTTCATTTTTAATTTAGTCCTGCAAGTATTATCAAACTTGCACCACCTACCCTAATAGTAAATAATGTGAATCAATAGTTCAATCATATGAATCAATAGTTATAATCATGTGAAAATACGAATTACAGTATAGTACCTCCATCTATACCTCCATTTTTAACTTAGTCATGCAAGTATTATCAATCTTGCACCAACTCCCCTAATAGTACAAGAATGTGAATCAATAGTACACACATATGAACAAATAGTTATAATCATGTGAATTAACAACAATTAATTTCTCAATTATCTGGTTAATTACCCGACTGGTTAGTATAACTTCCAGACATTAATTAATATCGAAATAAATATCGATTTCCACTAACACTAATAATTCCAACACAATGGAACTATCAATTTCATCTTTAATCAACACGAACATATTCATCATTAATATTATAACTCACAATATTTAACAACCAGGTCGTTTCCAGGAAAGAGGGGCTTTCTGATAAGGATTTCTCCTTATTGGCACGCAATTAGATGACCAAACCTCTCCTTGACAGAACTTCTAGACATTGTAAATATTGCAATTTAATAATATGAATAGCTTTGTCATCTCAATTATTGATTTAATAATATATCATATAATGCAGATGATACTGTGACAATAATCGAATCAATAATATGAGAGATATGATGCAGCATTTACTGTAGCAATAATTGAGTATAAATGAGTGACTTCTCACGTAAGCATCAATAATCAATACCGTCTGCTACTATTCAACCACACGTATTACTGTACTTTTACTACCGGGTAGTTCACCAGTTTAAAGGTAAAACTTTCGTCGTTATTTTTATAAAAAGATAATTATGTCATTTTCTAACTACGACAATACTTCCGTTGTGGGGTTCACCAATGATTGTGTCGTCGTACGAATATTCCCTGTTAAAACAAATATTCCCCGACCAATCGAATATTATATAACCACTTGATTACTTTGCAAAATTTGTAAATATTACCCACAACTATAACATTATATCAAATCCACACCATAATATTCAAAAATATATTTCGAGAAAATTATTCTTTATTCCTAAAAGTTGGGGTCTTACACTAGGTCTAGTGGAACCATCACTCGGATAAAGCCCTCAGATAACCCTAGGGGCAATGACGGGGAGGAATGAAAAAGAAGCCCTGAAAACCCCAAGAATGGACAATGGCCTGTTACTCCGGATGAAGGGTCTGGTACAAGGAACGAATGCTAAACCAGTTCCCCTTGGGCTGAGTGAAGTCGGGTACCTGTATCAAGTTCAAAATAAAGATCAAACCTTTACCCCCATAAGTGGGAAGAGAAGAAAAGTAAAAAATAGAAACGGTTATTACCTCGTTAACATGAAATTAGACTGAGGGATGACGACTCAAATCATCACGAAGATCTGGAATCGTCACATTAATAGCTAGAAGCTCTCGGTGGGGAATGGAAGCAGACGGAGTTGGGTCCTCAATAGGAACATCATCCTCCTCATTTATAGCCTCCGGCCTCTCAACATGTATAGGACGAATAACTAACTAAGTCAACCAGCGAGGCTACCAGGCTGGTCGAGGTCAAAGAACATCAGAAGCTCTCCTCCTCACACCTTCAGAGATTGTTCGAGAGCTACTCGGTCTATCTGAATCCATAACCTAAACAAAATCTTCAAATCACCTCAGAAAGGCTGAGGTAAGTTTTAAACTTTAAACTTATTAAATTCAAATCATTGCTTAATGCATAGTCTAAGTCCTAATACATGCATTAATTTAACACACATCCCTAGTAGAGTTGAAATTTCATGTTCATTAAATGCCCAAACTCGTGAAAAAATTTCTCTAGAGTCTTCATTGTAAAATGGATTGTCCACATGCACATAGGCATGACTAGGTGGCCATTTAGTAGCACACCAACCCAACATCAAGATATAAATATTAAACATTAAAAGTAAGTTGCAATGGCAGCCAAATTACCATGTGTATTTTTTTGAAATACCCGTGCTCATTTATCCTTCAAATAGGATGAATAAACTAGCAAAAAAGGGTGCCAAATGACTATCTCAGAAATCAGTTTTTTTCACATCAATACTTTCAGCATGGTAAAATATAGGCATTTACTAAGTCTGATCATTTTTATCAAGTCATATAAGCATACTATTCACTATACTATGTTTAGAAACATTCTATATGAAATCTAACATTCTATCGGTCAAAACTTGAAAAGAAAACATGTAAAATTTACCACTGTAGTATAGAACATTTGTACGGTTAGGAATTTAGCAAAAAGCAGCCCGAACTCAATAGATCTGAAGAAGAAATTTTGGATTTTCTATATGGTTCAACTTGAAAATGACTTATAAAAGGAACGGGGGGAGTAAATAAGCCCGATGGGAGCCGCGGTTCAACCCGCGGCAGCTACAGGTCTACTTGCGGCCACCCAGTGTGGGTCCCACCCCTCTGGATCGATCAAATTTGAGTTACAACGGAGTTCCTAGAAGCTAAAAAGTCAAATCAGGGAAAAGGTGCTACGCGATTCAGCAGAAAGGGCCTAGAACCTTGAATTCAGATACCAAACTTATCATCTACATGCAAGTCATTGGTATTAACCTTGTGTGGGTATTGGAAAGCCAATGATGGAGATTCTTGAAAATGACCCTTTTTAGAACATCGGAAAGCTCCGGTGTCATGAACTAGTGGTCTTGAAAGCGTCAATATATCCAGATTTGTCTAGGGGAATAATTCATCAGAAAGATGTCCCCAGCAGAGATATCAGGCATGTTTGATATTAAAAACCGTTCGCGATAACTCCAGCGTATCATCGGGAAGGGTTTGGTGATGTAAGCCCTTAAAAACTATTTCAACAAAGGTCATAATGATTGACAATGTATACCATTGGTGACAACTCCAGTGTATGAACGGGGAAGGATCCGATTATGTAATCCGTTGAAAACCATTTCAACGAAGGTCAGAATGATTGACAATGTAAACCGTTGGCAATAACTCCAGCAGAGCATCGATAAATATCTGGTGATATAAGCCGTTAAAAACTACTTCAATGAAGGTCAGAATGATTGACAGTGTAAACCATTGGCGACAACTCCAACGTAGCATCAAGAAGGGTTTGGTGATGTAAGCCATTGAAAATCATTTCAACAAAGGTCAGAATGATTAACTGTGTAAACCATTGGCAATAACTCCAGCGTAGCATCGGGAAAGATCAGGTGATGTAAGTTGTTGAAAACTATTTCAATGAAGGTCAAAATGATTGACAGTGTAAACCGTTAGCGACAACTCCAGTGTAGCATCGGGAAGGGTTCAGTGATGTAAGCCATTGAAAACTACTTCAACAAAGGTCAAAATGATTGACAATGTATGGCAAAAACTCCAGTTTAACATCGGAAAGGGTTGGGTGATGTAAGCCATTGAAAACTACTTCAACGAATGGCAGAATGATTGACAGTGTAAACCGTTGGCGACAAATCCTGTGTAGCATCGGGAAGGGTCCGGTGATGTAAGCCGTTGAGAATTACTTCAATGAAGGTCAGAGTATCTGATATTGTAAACCATTGGCAACAACTCTAGTGTAGCATTAGGAAAGATCTGAGGATGAATACCGTGGAAAACTATGTTTCTCGAGAGGACCGATGATGGAATCTTTTATATAAATCCCCAGCTGAGGCATCGTGAATGTTCGGTGATTTTCAGACTGTTGTAAACTACTATTCAAGTAGGCACCGAGGAAATTTAGTGATGGTCAACCTTCACAAAATTACCGTTCGAGTACGTATTGTGAGGATGTTGTAGAAGCAAGCAATAAAATTTCTATCTCCAGCAGAACTATCAGCATCAACCTGATAGAAAGCCCATGCTGTGGTGAAAATCCAAGCATAAAGGTATAAGGAATCCAATGATGACTACCAAGGCAAGCTATCATCAGGATAAGCATCAATAATCCGCAGTGAGTCACTCTCAAAAAGAGAGGAACATCGAAAGCGGAGGTAAAGTTAGAAAGCATATCTAAACATAAAGAACATTGGTGAAAAATCCTGACGTCGAATTCAGAAAGGACTAGTGGTATCAGCTATATGAAAATTTCCCCAGCAGAGATCTTGAAAACAACTCTACAACATGACGTCAAATCAGTCTCAATAGCACTGATAGATATTTTAAATCGTTGGCTTCAACCCAATGTAGCATCGGGAATGTTCCGGTAATGAAAGCTTTGTAAACTATCGTTCGAGTAGACATCAATGCATTTCATTGGAGACATCATTGACAACTCCATCCCCAACAGAAATAGTTGAAGTAGTCAGTGATAGAATACCGTTGGAATTAACTCCAAACAAACACGGTCAGAGTCCATAACATCACATTATACTGCATTGCATGGCATCATTTAATCTTGTCACATTTCAAGTGTCTAGTAATCTTTATCCTATTCATTCCATTACATTCCATAAACATGATAAAGAGGGGCATCTGTAGACACTCAAAATTTTGCATTCCTGTTACTAATCATGTAGTAAGGCATAATCATCTTTCATCTTCCAAAGACAATTCTAAAAGTCAAAATCATTAAATCAAACCCCGATGATAACCCCGGGAGATCAATTCAAACCCCAGCGATAACTCTGGGAGATCAATTCAAACCCTGGTGACAACCCCGGGAGATCAAGCCAAACCTCGGTGACAACCCCGGGAGATTAATTCAAACCCCAGTGACAACCTCGTGAGATCAATTCAAACCCTAATGACAACCCCGTAAGATCAAATCAAAACCCGGTACTAACCCCAGAAGATCAAATTAAACCCCGACGATAACCCTTGGAGATCAAGCTAAAACTCGGTGATAACCCCGAGAAATAACAAGCCAACCTCAAAGACAACCCTGAGAACTAACAAAAGTCAATAGCAGTCCAATCTCGGAGACAACCCTGAGAAAAGATAGTTTCAACTGCATCAAACCCGGAGACAACTAAGAGTGGAAAAATAGTAATTTTTCCAACTCAACATCAAATTAAGTCAAATCACTACTACGAAGGTCATGAAGAACCATAAAATCAATCCCGAGTGAAAATATCACAAGATAGCTCAACGGGCAGACTGGGAAGACTCGAAGATCTTGTCATGGACTAATCTTCCCGAATTTGAAAAAGGTCAAATAGCATGTCATCGTGTAGCTCTCGGAAAAGGGCTTTCCAAAAAGGTATAGCACACCTCTATTAGACTTCTGGATTCAAAGTTATGAAGGTTCGAGCAGACTGGGTGTTGGTCCAAGTGCACGTACTTTGAGACAACGGGACCCACGGGGTCATTCCCACCCAGTTCATCCTCGGGTAGAGACCTATATGGCCCGACTGGTTGCAAAAGGTTTCAAACAAAGACAAGGCATTGACTATGATGAAACCTTCTCACCAGTAGCTATGCTCAAGTCCTTCCAGATTTTACTTGCGATTACAGCTTATTATGACTTCAAAATCTGGCAGATGGACGTGAAATTAGCTTTACTCAATGGGAAACTTGAGGATGATGTGTACATGACATCATCAAGTCTGTAAGCTGCAACGATCCATTTATAGATTAAAGCAAGTTTTTCGTAAGTGGAACATCCTTTTTGATGATACAATCAAAGATTTTGATTTTATCAAAAATGAGGATGAACCATGTGTGTACAAGAAGGTTAGTGGGAGCGCTGTTTCATTCCTTGTATTATATGTTAATGATATATTACAAATAGGGAATGATGTTCGTATTCTACAGTCGGTCAAAACCTCGTTATCTAAACACATCTCCATGAAGGACTTGGGAGAAGTATCTTATATTTTGGGGATACAGATCTATAGAGATAGATCTAAAAGGATGCATTGCTTGTTACAAGGAACGTACATTGCTATGATGCTAAAAACGTTTAGCATAGAAGATTCCAAGAGAGGTCTCATGTCGATGTGCCATGGAATACATCTCTCTAAGAAATTGGCCCAAAAGACACATGAGGAGAGAGACAGTATGAGTAAGATTCCTTATACTTTAGCAATAGGATCTATCATGTACGATATGATATGTACTAGACCATATGTCGCTTATGCACTTAGTGTAACAAGCATATATCAGTTAAATCTAGGAGAAGAGCACTAGAAGGCAGTGAAAAACATCCTAAAGTACTTAAGAAGAACCAAGGATGTGTTTCTTATCTATGGTGGGTCTGAATTAAAATTAAAGGGCTAAACAAACTCAAGTTTTCAAATGGACCAAGATGAAAGTAAATCTGTTTCGGGGTATGTATTTACCTTAAACAGTGGCGCAGTGAGTTGGAAGAGTTCCAAACAATAAATAGTTATTGATTCAGTGACAGAGGCATAGTACATAGCTACAAGTGAAGCTGCAAAGGAGGCTGTTTGATTGAAGAAGTTCATAATCAAACTTGGTGTGGTTCCTAGCATTAGAGGAGCAATACCTTTATATTGAGACAACACCGAAGTTATTGCACAGGCTAAGGAACCCTGGTCTCATCAGAAATCTAAACACGTGTTACGGTGATTTCATTTAAATAAAGAAATCATTGAAAGAGGAGACGTCACCCTGGAGCGTGTGGACTCTCAAGATAACATTTTAGATCCATTTACTAAAGCTTTAACACAACAGCAGTTCGATCATCACATAGAGAACATGGGTATGAGATATCATGGCAATTGGCTTTAGTGTAAGTAGGAGATTGAAAGTATTATGCATAAAAGCCAATCATGTTTGACGATAAAACATATACTTTGTAAATAATCTTATTCATTTATTAATAAAAGTATTTATTTACTAAAGGCATTTAATTATCTACATGGTGTTGTTTTAATAATTTGTGATAAACCCATAGTTTTAAACAATGCTTTCAGAATCATGATGATGTCATGCTAATGAGATCTAAATTCTTAGATAGCTTAAAAACTAAAACGTTCCCAATCATATTACTAAAAAGGGGATTAATGAATCCGGATAGATTGGCACATTTGTTGCTTGCTCATTGGATGAAAATGATTGATCTCATGATTATTTGTGTGGAGACACTAAAGAAAGTATATAGGTGCTTATTGGAGAATAAGTTCAGTAAATGTGGCTCACTAAGGAATACCTAATAGAGTTTAACTTGTCTGTCAATAGGAATTCCTGAAGTGATAGTAGTACAAGTGATCCTTAAACTTGAGATCATTATAGTGTCTTGTGTATAATAAGTTATACTTTGACATGTCCCTTAAGTCCCTTAGGGTATATCAAAGGGTATGCTTGGGTGTAATAAGTTATATATGGAGATAATGAATTATCAATAAAGAATCAACCGCTTCTAGTAAAAGAAGAGATATGTGCTATATGATTCGATAATTGACAACCCAAGAATCAAAATAAATATAATTAAATAAAATAAGACTTGACAATAATTCCATGTCTTATATTTAATTGGGACATTGTATGGTGGAAGGATTAAATTGTACGGTAACTATTTACTCAAAATTTCTTTTATGATTAATGTTAAAATCTATATTATCTAAAAAATTGTTGATCACTAAGGAAGCTTATCCGTATTGTAGAATAAATATTATTTATTTAAATAAATGAATAATTTAATTTATTTATTTAAATACAATTAGAATTGTTCTAATTGATTTATTCACAACCGGTTTAATATGGAGAACGTAATGGGTCACACCATAAAAGGAAGAATATTTATTTAAGAAGTAAATGACATAATCGTAATAATAAGTTAAGTGTATTTAATTTAATCTATAGTGATAGAATAAAGTAAATAACTTAATATTTATTATTTAATATTTTAAAAATATTAAATATAAATTAATAAGATGAGTCTTATTATTATTATTACTATTAATATTAAGTTAATTTCTCAAGGGGTTTGGGAATTAATTAATATAAGTACTCTCATATATTCCTAATAAAAGTAAGAGGCTAATTAATTCAAAGAGTTTAATTAATTATTCCTAATAATATTAGGAAGCCTAATTAGTTAAAGGAGTTTAATTAATTAAATCAAAACCCTATTCTTAAATGGTTTAGGAGGGTTGCCTACATCTATAAATAAGAAGGTCTTATTATGGATTAAGGTTACACACTTTGTTCCAGGAGTTGGGAGAGTACATATATTATATAGAGATAACTATTCTTCCTTGGTGGATCACCTCTAGAGGCCAAACACTTGTGTGGCTAACATTTATCAAAAGAATGAATCAAGCCCGGTGGATTCAAGTTGAACGTGAGAAGGATTTAGAGTTGAACTCGTACTTGAGGAGGCTAGTTTCTGCGAGGATATGAATCTTATTCTTCATCTTTTTCGTTTAATTAATAACTGCACATAAAGTATGATCCATGTATATTGTTTGTAAAATTTTAAAATCTAATTTTACCATGCTTCCGCTACTTTGATGCAATTTGATTGTGTATGTGACGCCCCCAAATCCGTGTAACCATCGATTACAGAACTTGGTGCTCACGATACAACATACACCATCATCTAACTAAGTACACCTTAACAATAAGGAATAATAGTATTAACTATTACATAAATAGTCGAAACAAAATCCCAAGTCTTTACAACCTTAAAACATACTGGAACTTAGTCTTAGCGTTTATCGCTACAATACACATATGCGGAAATAATTATTTTATTACATAACCATTAGCATTACTTCATCTTGGACTTTTCCCTTGTCGTTGCCCGAACCCTCAGCCTTCTCATCCTTAATTGAAAGGTTTAAACAAGAATGAGCACAAATTGCCCAGCAAGTATACGGAATAAATGGGAAGTATACATCAGGATAAGGGCATTTGAATTACTAGATCTCAACAGTTGAAAGATTATCAAGTGTTAAAGAAGAACATCAGGAATAAGAATTTAAGAATTTTCAATATCATACTAAGGGGTGTAAAATACCCTGAACATGTTTTCTTTCATCAAAAACCATCAGACGGTTTAACAATCAAATAGACTCTAAACGGTCTCTGCAAGTACGCCAGGTGATCAGCCCATTGTACTCTACATTGTGCACATGTATTAAGTTTAAAATGCATAAGCATAAATGGGACTATTTGCCCGACATCTATTTTTTTTTTCTCCTTCATTCGGGTTGTTCATCTTAGTAATCATGCGAGACCTCACCAAGGCAACTTGGATTGGTAAACATTCAATAGCTTCGAAAGATGTGTTTTAAATCATTTTTCATCAATAATAACTAGCGGGAACCAAAGGCTAGGAACATACATAGAAACAGTTCTATGATGACATGAAACTTAAAAGCATAGCCGTTAGAATAATAACTGAATAACCATTGAAAAGCTTGCAAGATAATTGGAGTTTGTATGACTTTTCAACGAAGAAACTGCATGCGAATAAATAACTAACACAAGTCCAATACTTACCCTTACTGCGATAATATTAGTAAGGATTTAATAAATACCCAAAGGAAATTAGGGTTAGGAAACTTGCCTGATAAGCCTGCTACAATTAACGCTAGCGATTAACCTTCACATAACCTAATCACACGTGTCTCGTTAATCACCATTTATACACAATCTAGTTTGAAGTAAAAGGGTCTCCTATTGGATATGTTATAAACATCATAATAGAATATATTTATAAAATATATGCCACTCATTTTAGATATCATAGGCAGCCCAAAACAGAACTTAAAAATGCCCAAACATAACAGTTTTTACATTTTTTTTTCTCAGCTTTACCATACCTCGCTAAAACAGTCATAACTAATTCGTTTTAAAATATTTTTGAGCGATTCTTGTGCCCACGCGAAGCTAACTTCTGGGGCTACAACTTTCGTTCATGGACCATCTTCAAATTTCAAGCACAAAATTCCAAAAAATCCGTGCAAGGAGACTGCTCCGAATTTGTTTGACAGATTTGACGCAACTACTTTGAAAAGTCATAACTCCTTGCTCCGAAGTCGGAATTAGTCCGTTCCGGAGTCTATGGAAAGCTTATTCAGTGAACTATAATAACCCAAAAGTCCAAAATTTTCTAGAAACTGTAGCTATTCCCGAATTTGTCCTTAGGGTCAGCAGTTCACAATTTTTTTGGTTTCTAACATGTTTATTTCGCGACCTTACGATTTTCATATCTCACTCAATATAGCTTCGATCCGAATGAAATTTGGAAAAGTTATACCTCATGCTACATACTATTTTACAAAATTATTACATGCAACAAATGGATTATCTAAGACATGATTTCGAGTGACCAAAAATCCTGAAAAATCATGCAAACTAGTTTAACCCAACTTTTGAGAAAATCATGAATTTGATTCTAGCATGCATGAGTTCGATTCCTATTATCCAGACCACTTCTAATAACATATATGTACATGTTACAATAATTTATTTCTCTAACTTTTCATATTTTGATCAAATTAGCAACTAAGAGGCATAATATCAAACACTTAGCATGCAAGGCATAACTCTTTGGATTTTTAAAGCATACATGACATGATTTGTCCAGAACTTATGTTCTTATTACACCATAACAATCAGACCACAATTACACAACATGACATACTCCAAAATAAACCATTGATAAAGGTCTCCTATGCATATTCTCTCATAGTTTTGGAAGAACATAAAGAATGGGTTCATATCTTACCTCTTTGGCGAATTCCTCTTGATTTAATCTGTTAGAGACTCACTCCTTGCTTGCTTAGACTCTCCAAAATCTACAGAAATCACCACAACATCTATTACTCTCAATTTCTCTTTCTTTTTGTATCTTGGTGGGATTTTTGCAAAGTGAAATATTTTTTTGTTGGGTGTATATATATATATATATCTTGATAGAGCTGCTCTCTCCAGCCCCTTCACCACTCCCATCATCAGTTACATGCATAATTATCCCACTTGAATATAGTTATGGGGTGAGGAGTTAGGAACATGAAAATGTTTGCTTATTATGTATGGTTTAATAAGGAGTTATCACCTTTCTTCCTCCTTATTGCTATATTCGAATATACTCTCCCTCCTTGTCCCATATTATGTGTCACAAGACCCCACCAGCTGCTGTCCAATTAAACAAATGCATTATAATGTTATTTTAATCATTTAAATATCGATTTTGACCGTTTTGACCTTCGTAGCCACACGTGTCGATACTTATATCGATTCCTACTAAAGTCGACGTCCCGGACGTCATGGAACTCTCCGTTTCGTCAAACTCAACTTCAAAATTCGTAGTTGACAATTCGTCGCTCCAAAGTGTGCTTGGGCTAAATTTAAGATAATATTATATCTAATAAAGTTCCAAGAGAAGAGATTTGACTGTATGTGATATTTTACGTCATGAAACTTCCAAGTCCATATATCTATAAATAAGAGCATTGTAAAAGAGAATGGTGGATATATAAAAATATTATGAGGCATGTCTCATTTTCGTGACACATTAAAAATATTATAAGACATGTCTCAGTTTCGTGACACATTTTCGTGGTTACAGTCTATCCCCGCCTAATTTCGACGTTTTCGAGACTAAATACGCAGCAGAATAGCGTCTCTAAATTCGCTCCAAACTCAAACTCATATTTGTAAGTCATCCCACGAAATTAATTAGAATTAATTCCATCCTTAACCAATTTAAATAATTATTTAGCTTAGTAAACAACCATTAATATGCATCTTATCACATAACATATAATAAAATAAATAATTCATCTAAAAATAATTGTCACATAAGAATTTCACATAAGTTTGTTTATTGAAATTGTTTAATTACATGGAAAAATCTAGGATATTACAGTGTACATTAATATTACAAACCTAACAAATAGTACGTACTATGTTTGCTATGTTGAAGAAGATGATTGATGTCATGATCATTTGAGTGAAGACACTAAAGCAAGTATGTAAGTGCTTATTAAAGAATAAGTTCACTAAACGTGACTAATATAGGAACCATAATGGAATTTTACTTGTCTATAATTAGGAGTTCCTAATGTGATAGTAGTACAAGTGATCATTTGATTTGAGATCATCATAGTATCTTGCATATATTGAATTATGTTTTGACTTATTCCTTAATACTCTTGAGTATGTTGTAGGGTATGCTCAAATATAATAAAGTATATATGGAGATAGGTGAATGATCAACAAAGGATCTACCGCTTCTAGTAAAGGGAGAGAATGTCATATGTAATTTGATAAAATGACTACTTAGAAATCCCTGTCCAGGGTTGAATGAAAATTAGAAAGGAGTTTCTAATTTACATTAACTATAGTTGTGCATTTAGAATCGAAATACATATAATCAAATAAATAAAACTTGACAGTAATTCCATATTTTATATTTGCTTGAGACAATTTTATGGTAAAAGGATTGAATTATAATGTAACTATACACGGGATATGTTATTTGTATTCTTTGTGATAATCCTTTTTATTTAACGTTGAATTCATATTATTCGGATAGTCATGATACCTTATTTATAAGGTGTCACTCACGATGTAGAATAAATATTATTTATTTATATTTGAATTAAAGGAGTTTAATTTATTATAAATAATATTAGAATTATTCTAGTTTATTTATTCTACTACCGGTTTAATATTAAACCTAGAGGGTCATACCACAAAAAGGAGAAATATGATTTTTAGAAGTGATTGGATTAATAATAAAGTAAGTGTATTTAATTTATTAGTGGAATAAATTAAATAGCTTAAGATTTATAATTAAGTATTTGAGAAATACTAATATTATAAATTAATAAGATTGGTCATCATATTATCAAATTATTATTATTAAATTGACTAAATAATAATAATATGGTATTTAGAGAAATACTAATATTTATAATTAAGTATTTGAAGAAATACTAGATTATAAATAAATAATATGAGTCTTATTATTATTAATATTATTATTATTATTATTATTATTTATTTCTAATTAGATTTGGAAATAATTTAAAACCTTAACTTCTAAAATGTTTAGGATTAGGGTTAGTCTACAAATAAGAGGAGTCTTATTGTGGAATTGTCTAATACAACTTTTGCAACTTGCATTTCTCTTGCGAGCATTCTCAAAACCTTAAGGAGTTAGGATAGAGAGAATTAATGTTAGCCATCCAAGATCTAGTAGAATTTAATATTACATCTTCTATCTGATCCTCCTGGTGGATACCTCTTGGGCGTTACATACATTTGTAATGAATGTGTGATCCATGGATTAGAGAGATCGCGAAGGTGCAATGATTGAAATTTGAACTATACATCAAAGTGTTGATTCTCTTCAAAGGTATATATTTATCCTTCCTCAATTAATTATGTTTCAGAAGGCTATACATTGGGATTGCAAAAAATCATAAATTGTTAATTTGCATGCTTCCGTTGCGTTTACAATTAAATTTTATGCTTTGATCTTGTTTTCGCAATCCTATAATGGTATCAGAGCCTTCTTATGCAAACCATTAATTATTTTTGATTCAATACGTATGTTGATATGGGCTTGGAATTCATTTTTTTGGGCAAAAGATGAAAATTCAAAATCTACTGTGCAGCGAGATCGTGCTGCTTCAAGATCTTTTCAGAGCGCGGTCACACCTGTTTCTAGAATTTGTTTTAGAAGTTCTTGATGTATGGTGTCTTGTTTTCATAGTATAAATCTGGAGTGCGATCGCTATTTGGTCACTGTGTTTTGAATTTTTTTATATTTTCTTCATTATTTCAATTAAAATAAAAGGTTTATTTTGAATTGAAATAAGATTAAAATAAAGTTGTTTTATTTTAATTTGAATTCGATTCCATGTTGCTAAAAATAAAAGAGTTTATTTTGATTTAGTTTTTTTTATTAAAATAAAGGAGTTTATTTTGTTTCAAAAATTGGATTTCTAACAAAAGTTTATTTCTCAGTAAATGATATCAACATATATATACCGAATGTTTATTTTATTGATGAATATGTTGATATGTATGATAATAAAGTGGATGATTGATTAGTGAGTTTTATACCTACGAATTGAATCTCATTAGACTCGGTTATTTTGTGTGTATTTCATAAATTTTACGTTATTTTGTAGGTTATGACACAACATTGGCATGGAAAAGTAAGAAAAAGCTATTTGAACATCTTTTGGAGTAAAATATGAAAGTAAATGGAAGAAAGAGAAATTGCAGGGCTTTGAATGCCAAGTTGGATGAATTTTCTTACCTTGGAACTTATATTTTATTGTATTTCTTAGCTTTCCGGAACATCTTAAAGTATCCTAATAGGAGTTCATATGCGAGAGTTATGACCTTTGTACCAATGAACGTTGAACTTTAAAGTTTGGAGTTACCATTTACATAGCAGTCACTTGAAGCCTAATTTCAGCCTTTATCCAGCCATTATCTCTCAACTCTCAAAGAATAAAAGTTATAGATCTCGTCAAGATCTTAGATTTGATAGGTGGCAGGCCCCCTAACTCCTCCCGGATCAAAAGTTATGGTCGTTTTACCAAAGGATATTGTAGCAGAAAATTTCGGGTGCGAGCACGGCCGTTTCTAGTTCATTTTGCGGCCACACTGCTAAAAAATGCTCTCTACCACTTGGCATGACCATGCCCAATTCAGCTATTTCTAGCGGTAGAGCCACTTCTGGGGTTGACCAGAGTTGACTTTTTAACTTTGTAACCAATTAATTGCAAATTTGATTCCCTAATTTCTAATAGGACTTGGATTTATGTTAGAGACTATAAATAGTTGTTATTATTTAGTATATTAAGAGAATTCAAATATATTACATTCCATTAGTTTTAGGATTAAAACCCTAGTTTATGAGAAAGATTGCAAGGCTTAAAGCAATTAAAGGAGCAAAAAGGATTCAACTTAGGAGTTATAAGAGAGATTCAAAGATTGCTTCAACAGATTTTAATCTCTTCTCTATCTTCTATTTTCTATTTTTGAAAGCTTTATCAATTGTGGATTATGGATTTTGATTCAGTCATGAACTAATTTCTATTTAAGATTATTATGGAACTTCTTGCGTAGCTTTTGTTGATATGCTTCCTTGATAGTTTTTGTTGATTATTATTGGATTGTCTATTATGATTTGTGCTTAATTGCTTAATTGTCTGATCAACAATTACCATGTTAATCTATATGAAATTGAGAAACGGATTACAAATTTAGATTTGATCATAATAGCATGTGATTGTGTTTTCTCTAATGCAATGGAATTCATGATTTGTGTCTAGGATAGAGATATACCTATGCGCCGCATGTAATCTAATAGAGAAACTATGAGTTATATTCTTTTTAATTGTAATTCATATAGAGATATTGTGAATTAGTTAACAAGGGTGTTCATCTTAATTCTATCATCTATGGATTTAAGTTAATTCGTTTATGATACGTCGAGAGATGGTTATAAATATTGATGAGTTCTCGATTAACAATCCAACATAATTAGCATAAATTAACAGGAAGTGTATTAATTCAAGTGAAACATTAAGGGAAATGGTAATCCTAAGCCTTTAATATCTAAATTCAAACTTGTGGTGGATAGTAGTAGTTTAATTAGTTTACTTTATTTCAAAAATTCATAATCTCAATCAATTGTTTAAATAAAATTAATTTGGTTAAGAGTTAGTACTTGATAATTATAGTTAAATAATTCTCTTTGGGAATGATACTCTACTTATCACTTTATTACTTGTTTAGGAAAATTTTCTACTATAATGTCATTTGGTAAGACAGACATAACTTTCTATCCGAGAAGAGTTACGGGGCCTGCCACCTATTAAATCGAAGATCTCGATGAGATCTAAAACTTTTATTTTTAAGATTTCAGAGATAATGGCTGGATAAAGGTTGAAATTTGGCTTCAAGTGACTGCTATGTAAATGGCAACTCCAAACTTTGAGGTTCAATGTTCGTTGGTACAAAGGTCATAACTCTCGCATCTGAACTCTAATTGGGATGATTCAAGATGTTCCAAAAGACTAAGAAATAGATCTGCAATAAAATCCAAGTTTTAAGACAAAAAAATTCATCCAACTTGGCATTGAAAGCCTTGCAATCTCTCCTTCTTGCATATGCTTGCATATTGTACTCCGAAAGAAGTTCGAATTGCTTTTCCTTGCTTCTTCAAGCCAAGGTCATGTCATATGTAAGACCCCAACTTTTTATGAATAAAGATTTAATTTTCTCTAAATATTATTTTGAATAGTAAGGTGTTGATTTGATATAATGCTATAATTATGGGTGATATGTGAAAATTTTTCAAAGTAAGCAAGTTGTTA
This sequence comes from Panax ginseng, assembly GCA_020205605.1. NCBI lineage: Eukaryota > Viridiplantae > Streptophyta > Magnoliopsida > Apiales > Araliaceae > Panax > Panax ginseng. The sequence continues at coordinate 41,448,430 of CM035128.1, read as the reverse complement.
TAAAATATTCGTTTGGTTAGGAAATATTCTTTTTGTCAGGGAATATTTGTACGACGGCACAATCATTGGTAGACCACATAACGGAATAACAATCGGATATAGAAAGCGACAGAAATAACCTTTTATAAAAAATAACGACAAAACTTTTACCATTAACTATTGAAATACCCGATGATAAAAAGTATAGTAATACGCGTGGTTGCACAGTAGTACACGGTATTTCATAGTATCTTTGATTATTGATTCTTACGTAAGAAGTCACTCAGTTTCATTCAATATTTTTCCCAATAATTGTTGCATAGTATATCATATTATTGATTCAATTATTGTCACAATATTATCGGTATAATATTTTATATTATTAAATCAATAATTGACACGACATAATTATTCATATTATTAGTTAGCATTATTGGCAATGTCTAGAAAATTCTTTCGAGGAAAGGGGTTATGTTATATAATTATGTGCCAATACGGATAAATCCTTATCGGAAAGCCCCCTCTTTCTTGGGAATGATCTGGTTGTTAATATTGTGAACTTATAATATAAATTCTTAAAAATTATTATGTGGTGGATATTGGTTTAATTTTGATATAAATGAAGGATTTTAGTATTAGACATATGTTGAAAGTTTGGCATATTTTTCTATGAAACCATAATTATCTTTTTCAATATTAATATTCATTCAAATATATTATTATAATATTATTTTATAATATTATAATAGTACAGTTTTATTATAAATTTTTTTTTATAATATTATGTTAACTTTGTCAGATTGTTAAGTTTTTCAAAACTTCTCGTGCACCTCTTCTTTTCCAAAGTGGTGGGTTAAGATAATGTCTCCCGCGTAGTTTTTTTTCTTATTTCTTCCAATTTGGTGGGTGGAAACTTCTCATGCAAATCATTTTTTCAAATGTGTGGGCCCTCTCCCATAAGAAAATAAGATTTAGGTGAATAAGTTACGCATGAATTAGGCAAGGTTGCTTAATTTTTTCCTCCGTGCTGTACTATAAAAAAAGGGGTAACCCTTCTTCCTAAACACACCAAAAATCTCAAGCATTCTACTAAGGTAAAGGATATTGTTTTATTTCAATACTCGTAAGAAATATCATTTTCTTTCATACTCTATATTATGTAAATAATATTATTTCATTTCATGTTCCTAAATTTAAACTTAATATGGTAAGTATTGCTTCTATAATTCCTGAAATGATTAGAAATTCCTTAAGTTTTGCGCTTCATCTAATATCATTTCACTGGAATATTGGTCTGAACATTCTTATTAAATTTTAATCTTTTCATGTTGGGGTACTATTCACACGGTACTATTCATTCGGTATTATTCACGAGTACTGTTCACAACAGAATTTAATTTTCTTTTTCTGTCCAAATTATTTTTGATACATGAATATCATTCTTGAATTTTACTTCATAAATAGTTATCATGTTGAGAATTTGGACATTTTTTGAACTCGGGAAAAATTGAATACTAAATCTCTAATATTTATCCTTGATCTCACTTGATTTATTCTTTATATCATTGTCATTATCCTCATGTTTATATTGTGTTGAAAGTTATCTTTGGCTCGTAGTGCAAAGATTGACTGTTGATTGGTATGATTATGACCAGGAATTGTGTATTGGTATAATTATAACCTCTAATGTTATAGATAAGGTTTGTGGTGAAAGTCCTCTTTGGCACGTAGTGTATATATGAACATATGTTTGGCATGATCATAACCACTTGTGATGCAAACGATTATCTTTAGCCCGTAGTGCATATATAATTCGTTGATTAGAAATAATTATTGATTGGTGTTACAGGGATAAAATATTAATGATGGACTTTTATATCATAGAAGATAGTAGATATCATGCTCTACTTGACTCTTCTAATGGATTGTTGTTTCCGCTGCAGTTGTTGATCTAAAACTTGTTGTCTATTGTATTCTATCAGATTTTTCCTTGCTGAGGACTAAGGATAATTTGTTCTACATTATCTTAGTCATAATATTCTTTACTGGGCTAGTTGAGCTCACCCTTTTTCTTTTGGTTCCATTGTTCTTTTCAGGAGGCAAGAATGTAGCTGGGACTAGTCGGGGAGTGGAGTAATGGTCCAAGATGGTTATTTTAGCAATCCTCACTATTTTGTAAAATAGTGTGACAATAATTGTAATGAGGATTTTATTTGAGTTTGAATATTGTCTACGAAATAATATTTGTATTAAAACTTACAACATATGTTTTGTCGTATTTTACACGATAATTAATAGTTGTATAAATGAAGTTGTATTTGAATTTTGTACCATGTTTTTGGCGACTCAGAATGAGTTGTGTGGACCTATTTTGGGGGTGTCACAGTTGGTATCAGAGCTTAGGGATATGATCTCTGGTGGAGATTTGAGATTAGAACTATGAGGGGAGAGATGAGTAAATCCTTCGCAAGTGTGTCCTACCTAAACTTATTTGTTATTGAATTGGTTGGTTAGAATATAGCGATAATATGTGGCTTGTAAATTTCTTTAATTAACCCTTGTTTTGTGGCAGCATTTTAGAATGACATCTAAAAATTTTAAGATAAGCAATGGAGCACATGCGACCATTAAGTCACCGCCAATCAACAACCAAGATAATGTGCATCAGGAAGGTAATAAAACTCCTGTAAACAATAACACTGACCAAATGATGAACGATGGGATGTTTAGGAGCTTTCTATAATTCATGCAGCACCAAACGAGAGAGACTCCTGTTCAAAATGAAGATGGAAATAATGGCAACTCACGGCTGGTCACTGCTAAGCAATTCAAGGAGTTGGGACCGCCGGAGTTTTTGGGAAAGCCAGAGCCACTTAAGGCAGAAGCATGGATTAAATAGATCACCAAGATTTTTGATGTCTTTGGATGCACAGAGAAGCAAAAGGTTCCTTTTGCCACCTTTATGTTGTGTGGAGAGGCAGATTACTGGTGGGAATTTATATAGCGTACTCATCTTTCCGCACTTAAGATCTCTTGGGAGAAGTTCTAGGAATTTTTCAACTATAAATATTTTCTAGAAAGTATTCGACCTATGAAGGAAGTGGAATTCATCAAACTGGAACAAAATAATATGACTGTATCGCAATACGAGGCCAAGTTTGCGGAGTTATCCCGATTTGCATCCCATTTGGTGGATAATGAGGAGCGAATGACACGGATGTTTTTGAGAGGTTTAAAACCTGAGATTCGTCAATACCTCATTTCTCGTAAACTTTATTTGTATCCAGATGTAGTGAATAGGGCTCAATTATTAGAACGAGATAATGAGATGTTGTAACCAAAAGACAGCAACTGGCAGCACACTAATAGTCATACCAGTGGCAACAATCATTAAATCAAGTGGAAATTTCAAAAAGAGAAGATTCAACAATGACGAAAAGACATAAGCAACAACACCAACACCAACAACAGTTTCTAAGGGAGGAGAATGACCACCAGTTAGATACTACAAATGCGAATAAGAGGGACACATCAGTCCAAACTGTACACAGCCTTCCAATGTGTGTTTCAGTTGTGGAAAGGATGGTCACATAGCTTGATTTTGTCCTGTAGCGAAGTCAAGTCCAGCTGGGACAGTGGCACCAAAAGCTGTCCCGGACAAGTCAAAATTGATGGTTCAAGGAAGAGCATTTGTCGTAACTTCTCAAAAAGTGAGAAACCCGAACGAAGTTATCACAGGGAAGCTAATCATAAACTCTTGCGAAGTCTATACCTTATTAGATATCATTTCTACCCATTCTTTTATTTCACCTACTTGTGCTCAACATTTGAACTTGACTCCTGAGAAATTAGACTTTGACTTATCTGTTGAAACTCTGTTAGGAGAAACCTTCATTACATCCACTATTTATAAATCTTTTTTTATTCAAATTGGCACCCTCACATTACCTGTTGATCTCATCTCTTTGAAAATACTTGCATTTAATGTGATTTTAGGGATTGATTGGTTAATTTCTCATCATGTTAAAATTGATTATTTCCGTAAGGTCATTAGTTTTCATATTCCTAACCAACCTGTTATGCGAATTCAAGCAGTCAAACCACTAAAGTCAATCATTGTCATATCAAACCATTCGTTTATTAAAAAATGGATGTCAAGATGTCTTAGCCCATGTCACGGATTTAAACAAAAATACGTCAGATTTGAATGATATTTCTGTTGTTAATGAATTTCCTGATGTATTTCCTGAAGAACTTCCTGGCCTACCCCCAGAGCGTGAAATCAAATTTTGTATTGACCTTGAACCCGGTACAAAACCCATTTTCAAAATCCCATATCGAATGGCTCCTATTGAACTTTAGGAGTTAAAAACCAACCTATAAGAGTTGTTAGACATTGGTTTCATTCGTCCTAGTACATCTCCTTCGGGTGCTCCTATTTTGTTCGTAAAAAAGAAAGATGGGAGTATGCGACTTTGCATTGACTATTTGGGAGTTGAACCATGTCACCATCAAAAATAGGTACCCGTTACCTCGTATTGATGACCTATTTTACTAGTTATAAGGTGCTAAATTCTTCTTAAAGATTGATCTTCGTTCTGAATATCATCAGTTAAAGATTAAAACTGATGACATTCCAAAGACAGTTTTCAGAACTCGGTACGGGCATTACGAATTCCTAGTTATGTCTTTTGGATTTACTAATGCTCCTGCTGCCTTCATAGATATGATGAACCGAGTATTCAAGGAATATTTGGATCATTTTGTGGTTGTTTTTATTGATGGCATCCTCATCTACTCCAAAAGCCATAAAGATCATGAGGAACACTTAAGGCTAATACTCCAAAAGCTTTGTGAAAACAAGTTATATGCCAAGTTGAAGAAATATGAGTTTTAGCTTAAGGAAGTTGCATTCCTTGGGCACGTGATATCGAAACATGGAATATCAGTTGACCCGACAAAAATTGAAGCAATACAAAGTTGGGAGAAACCTAAGTCAGTAACCGAAGTACGTAGTTTTCTGGACTTAGCTGGTTTTATCAGAGATTCATGGAAGGATTTTCTCGAATCGCCACTCAATTAATTCAGCTGACTCAAAAAGATATAAAATTCAGATGGTGTAAGGAATGTGAGAAGAGCTTCCAATAACTCAAGAGGAAACTCATTTCAGTACCTGTTCTGACAATACCATTAGATTCGGAGGGATTTGTCATCTACAGTGATGCTTCAGGCAGAGGTTTAGGATGTGTTCTCATGTAACATGGGAAAGTCATAGCCTATGCCTCACAACAACTCAAAGAATATGAGAGGAATTATCCTACTCATGATCTAGAGTTAGTAGAAGTCATTTTCGCGCTAAAGATCTGAAGACACTACCTGTATGGAGAGAAAGTGGATATCTACACATATCATAAAAGCTTTAAATATTTCTTCACCCAAAAGGAACTTAACATGCGGCAACGATAATGGCTCGAGCTGTTGAAAGATTGCGACCATACCATTCAATACCGTCTTGGAAAAGCGAACGTGGTAGCTAATGCATTGAGCAGAAGATCATATGCGGGTACGAGTGTGATGTTGTTAATGCAAAGACCCATTTTGTATGACTTACAAAGGATGGAGATAGAGTTGAAAACTCTAGGGACCCACGTGATGATGTCAAATATACGCGTAGAACTGACTTTAATTGATAAAGTTAAAGCTGCTCAAGCTACAAACCCAGAGTTGATGCGTATGAAGAAGAAAGTACAAGAAGGTGTTATTCTAGAAGTAAGGATCGACGAGGAAGGAATACTTCGAGTCAACTCTAGACTTTGTGTCCCTAACGACTTTGAATTGAAGTATAAAATGATGATGGAGGCACACAACACACCGTTTTTAATCCATCCTAGGAGTACCAAAATGTATCGTGATCTTTGATATACATTTTGGTGGAGCAATATGAAGAGAGATATCGCAAAGTTTATCTCAAGGTGTTTAACTTGTCAACGTGTCATGGCGGAGCATCAGGTACCAAAAGGTCCATTACAACCCCTTGAAATTCCAGAATGGAAGTGGGAGCACATCAACATGGATTTTGTTACTGGTCTTCCCAAGGTTTCTCAAGGCATAGATGCAATTTGTGTCATTGTCGATAGATTAACCAAATCTGCTCATTTCTTGCCTATACGAGAAACTTAGTCACTTGAAAGTCTTGCTCGTATGTTCATAAATGAGATTGTGAGATTGCATGGTATGCCAGTATCCATAGTTTCTGATCAAGACCCAAGATTTACTTCACGATTTTGGGTCAGCTTGCAGAAAGCTATGGGCACTGATTTACAATTCAGTTCTGCATATCATCCCTAGACGGATAGGCAATCAAAAAGGAGTATTCAAACTCTTGAAGATCTATTGAGACTCTGCGTACTGGACTTCAAAGGAAGTTGGGACAAGTACTTGCCATTTATGGAATTCTCCCATAATAACAGTTATCAAGAAAGTATAGGCATGGCTCTATTCGAGGCGTTGCATGGACAAAAGTGTCGTTCTCCAGTATGTTGTGACGAGGTAGGTGAAGCAACTTTGTTGGGACCAGAATTGGTATGCATGACTATGGAAAAGATTCAAATGATCCGACAACATATACAAACCTCACAAGATCAACAAAAGAGTTATGTTGATCTTCATCGAAGGGACGTGAAATTCAATGTTGGAGATCATGTATTGCTATGTTTTGCTCCATAGAAAGGAGTTACGAGATTTGGAAAGAGAAGAAAGCTCAACCCTCGATTCATTGGTCCATTTGAAATACTCGATCGAGTAGGAACTGTGGCTTATAGACTCACCTTATCGCCAAGTATGTCTCGTGTTCATAACATTTTTCACATATTTATGTTACGTAAATATGTGGAAGACCCAAACCACATTATTGAGTTAGAACCAGATGAGATAGCAAAAGATTTAACGTATGAAGAGGTACCTGTCAAAATCTTGGATAAGAAGGAAAATATTCTACGCTCAAAGGTTATACCTCAAGTCAAAGTTTTATGAAGAAACCACGATATTGATGAAATGACCTGGGAGTTCGAATCTAAAATGAAAATAAGGTATCATCACCTCTTCGACATACCAAGTACGTATATCAATTTCGAGGATAAAATTTTATAAGGAGGGGAGGTTGTAAGACCCACACTTTTTATGAATAAAGATTTAATTTTCTCTAAATATTATTTTGAATAGTAAGGTGTTGATTTGATATAATGCTATAGTTATGAGTGATATATGCGAATTTTTCAAAGTAAGAAATTTGTCATAAAATATTCGTTTGGTCGGGGAATATTCTTTTTGTCGGGGAATATTCGTACGACTGCGCAATCATTGGTGGAACACATAACAGAATAACTGTCGGATATAGAAAGCGACATAAATAACCTTTTTATTAAAAATAATGGCAAAACTTTTACCGTTAATTGTTGAAATACCCGATGATAAAAGTACAATAATACACGTGGTTGCACAGTAGCACACGGTATTGCACAGTATCTTTTATTATTGATTCTTATGTAAGAAGTCACTCAATTTCGTTCAATATTAGTCACAATAATTGTTGCATAGTATCTCATATTATTAATTCAGTTATTGTCACAGTATCATCTGCACAATATTTTATATTATTTAATCAATAGTTGACACGACACAATTATTCATATTATTAGTTAGCATTATTGACAATGTCTAGAAAATTCTGTTAGGAATAAGCATGCGAATGATATTCCTATTTATGTATGATTTGATTATGATATAAATGAATAAATATGCAAGTATGCTTGCATTAAGAAAAGCTGTAAAGTCCTTTGATGGATAATAGGAACATATGTACAAGGACGTAGAATGAATTGATCAAATATGTTAAGTTGATCCTACATAAGCAAAATAGCTTTGTAAAGTCCTTAAAAAGAAATGATGTACAAGGACTATAAATATAGAAAGATCAAGCTTGTTAGGTTGATCTTAAAATGTAATAGATAGGCTTGTCTGATCGTCGAAACCTTGCTTGAAAAATGAGTCCGCCAGAGAGTCAAGGAAAACTCGAGAGCTATCAAGGAAAAATCGTAGATCTGCAAGAGATAGTAGATCTCGGAGTTAAAGATCGCTTGCCAGGAGAGATGAGGAAGGATTGTAGTGTGTCGAGAAGAACATCCTCGGAGCCATAGTCTGCTGAGGATGTCATGATCAGAATCGTAGAGACAACATGTCTAAGAGCCGACCAAGCATCTGCCAAAGCCAAGTCAAGAATCATAGACTACACTCGAAGCCGTAGAGTCTACGGATCAGTTCAGAGGCAGAGATCGTTGTCGAGCAAGATTAGAAGAAGACAACGAGCATAAAGACAAAAATTGTAGAGTGTTAAAGTCTGATCTAGGAGTCGTAGTGTCTGCACAACCCAAGGCAGAATCGTAGAGTGCAGAACTAAGGCTTCAACACATGTGCTCACAATGCGAAGGCAGAATCGCAGAGCAAACACGATGCTCAACAAATGAGCACTCCTAGAATACCAAAGGATGAAGCCTCTGGTCAGAGCTACAAAGACATATTTCACATGAAGAGAACCAGAGTGCACTCAACGAATGGCTAGCAAGCTAACAGAAGATCTAAGCACCAACCCAATCAGCATCCAGATTGAGTTGTAAAGCCATTCAAGATAAAGTCTTCTACAAGTAGATCAAAAGAAGACTTCAGCAAAAGTGACTGACTAAGGAAAAGTTATCAAGTGCAGTTGCAGTCAAATGAACAGAAGACAACGATCTTGGGATCAACCAGGATCGTAGTGTTCGCCAAGCAAAGAAGGAGCTGATGAAGTGTACATAGAGATACTGGTCGGTTTCTAAAGAACAAGGCTAAAGTGATTAAGCATGTGTCACTCCATTGATGATAAGTGAACGAGAGATCATAAGGAGAAAGCGAGCTGGGCATGCCACAAATCTGAGGTGTCTTACTATTTAGAAGAGACCAGAGTAAAGAGTCAAGCTATCAGTTCTTGAGATCAGTCAAGGCAAACAGAAGTATTAAATCACTACACAAATAAAGAAAGAAGAGTTCTATATTGAAGATCCAATGAACAATCATCAGGATCGTAGTGTTGTCTCAACTAGTCAATGAGCAACATTCAACTAGACACTACGATCAGGTCCAAGAACATCTGCATTAGAATCATAAAGTTTGGTCATCTAAAGATTGAAGCATTGGCAACTATTTAATCTGAAGATTGATATTCAAACAGAGCTTATTGAGAGCATCGATGCAAAAGGACAACCTCTGATCGAGAAATTAGAAAGAGGAAATTAAGTCGACTACCAGCCCAAGACATCAAAGTGACTTCTCTGACGGGGTAGGTGAAATAGTAGATTGCAGTGTCAGAAAGTCATAAAAAGGATGTCATGTCACATCTGCATTCTACATCAAATAACTCGAGATCTGCGAGGCAATTCAAACTACTTTCACCGGCTATATTCCAATGGGAAGATTAGGAAGGAGTATATATCAGCCAGAGCTTCAAAGATCAAGAGTTGCTGATCTTGCAGAATCGTTGAGTTATTGGAATGCTATATTGTTGACTCTACGAGTTCCACCAGAGCTAAACAGAACAAGTCTCAGTGACAGTGAGACTATAAAGTTGGAAGTGAAGCTACTTTGAAAAAGGACTTGAACAGACTAAAGCTTCACTCAACAAAGATGAGAATGCCATTGAAGATGGTAGCTAAGCTGAGAGCCGAGAAGTCTAAGAAGATAGCATTCAGAAAAGTGGTAGAGTACAAAGAAGATCAAAAGAGCCACTCTACTAATCACCATAAACCAAAAGATAAAAAAGAACAAGTGCAGAACCATGTCTGCAAAACATTCAAGAAGTGTTCAGGGATTGCTAAGTGCCAGACGAAGTCTACCAAAAGCTCAGAGACTTAGCAAATCCAGATTGTGATGGTGCACAGCTGACATCAGATGAAGATGAGCAAAAAAGAGTGAAGATCAGCTACACCAAAGAAGATGTACTCCAGACTCTAAGTAGAATGCCAAGAGGACTACACCAAGCTGCTAAGTACATAAGATGTTCAAGCTTAAAGACATCTTAACAGTAGGGCACCACCACCACCACCACCACCACCACCACCCACAACAACAATAAGAAGCCAGGGCCTGAGGGTTCCTTATCCAAAGGGACTAAATGAAGTTCCAAGCCTGCTTGGCTTGAAGAGTTCTTAATGAACTTGTAACGACCCCAAAATTCATACAATTTAATTCTCAACTTCGGTCGTTAATAATACATTCAACCTCTAATTTTTACCTCATTAAACCATAATACAACCATTGAAATTTGTGGAATAATTAAAATTTTCTATTACAATTAAAATTTTCTATTTCAAACTATTCTCGTTCCCAAAACTTTCAACCTTTACATCTAAATATCTCAGAATCATTTTTAATACTACAATAGTTTACATTGTAAAACAATATTACAATTCAACATTAATACATTACTTAGAACCTTAAACATGGTTCAAATAATAATAACACAACCAAAGTGTATAAATCTTCAAGTATCACATCTGATTCATGTCTTTCAAGTAACACATAACTTTACCTTGAATCTTGAACCTACAAAAGTGGTTATTTGCAAGGTTGAGCTCGACAGCCCAACAAAATCTAACAGTTTTCATGCATCACATAACACATAATAGCATGCTCAACATATATCTCATAAACATTGGACTAACATAACATATATCTAACAGTTCATATAACAAGTATAAAGATTGAGTCCCTTACTCAATCAGCATGCTTTACTCAAGCAACTTAGTCATAAGTTAACTTTAACATTTCATACATTCAACATATATATAACATATCATGCTCTATGCAACAAAGATTTAAAATAAGAAAATTCACATAGCAAATAGGAACTGAAAGACTTGCCTTGATCGTTGTTTACCAATAACAGTTTAACAGCTTACAGTTATCTGCACTTCACGTGCCCTACACAATTATATAATCATGCACACCAACTATTAGTCACATAGCAATGCATAATAGTTGTAATGTAAACTTTACTCTACCCTCATAACCCTTCCTATCATAGATACACAATGTTTAATTTGATTGTGTTAACTTTCAACTTATATCTCACTGTATTTCATATTCGAAGTTCATTCAAGTGTTTAAGTCTTGCTAGGACTACTTATTGGTTTTATATTAACCCTATTCAATATCTTATAATATTCATTTCATTTGATTTAAAACACTTTTTACGTTCATTATCACTTATCACGGCGTTTCGACGTTTATTCGTCACCCGCCCAATTTGTCTCTCTTGTGTGTGCTTAGTATGCATATTCAACTTATCTAATATATCATTTATTAATGTTAAGCATCATTATACTTCATAATATTCATGTTCTATAACTTAGAACAACATCTATTAGCGTCAACATCACTATACTTGTGTATGTGCTGACCGACACCCTCCGATTGCCTTCGAATACGCATCAGTCACACAGATGACCATTTTGATTACTGTTCCCGACCTCAAATTGAAAACCTTAAAGAATAAAAGTTGTAGGTCTATTCTTCTTCATTTCGGATCATCTTGAATCACTTCAATCGGAGTTCGTATGAAAATGTTATGTCTATTTTTCTAAAATAGGTCAAAGTAGTCACACCTGACACACTTTGGGCGCAATTTGCGCTAATTAAATATGGGCATAGCATGACTACGCCTATAGCATAGCATTGTGCCCCAAATGACTTAGGGCACAGCAGTAAATTCATACTGATTAGGAAAGCAGGACTGAAGCTACTGTTCTTCGCGATTTTTAACCCTTTTTCTCCTACTAATCTTCATAACTTGAGTTATACACATCCAAATTAGTCTGTTTTCAATTCTATGGATTCGTAATTTATATAGCTACAACATACTAGAATACTAACAATTTATAAAAACATTAACCAACCTAAAATTTGACCCAAAACACATGTTCATACACTATTTTCATGTTTTAAACACATTTAGCAAATTTGATCGCCACGACTTCGTTTCTTAACCAATTGGCATGATTCAAATTACACCGTTTTCATTTCTTCACATACTAACACAATCCAACATCAATTCGCAGATTATAACAAGTATTGATCATGAAATTTTGTACTTTCTAAAGCCATTTTTCAACCATTACACTATTATTTCAATTTCTTTCCTACAAAGCCAATTTTAACGAATTTGACACACAAATATCAATCATATATGATGATTATCAGTTTATAATCCATATATACAAGTATATATATCAATCCAATCATAACTATAATTTTTTTTAGGGAAAAACCACAAAGAAATCAAAACATATAAATTAGAAGAAATTTTATACCTTAAACTCTTGATTGTATGCTAGCAAAAGATAGTGTTAGGGCTTAGAAATTCCCCTTCTTCCTCTTGCCAACCTTAAAAACCCAGTTGTTTTACTCTCTTGCAAACTCTCTGTATTTCTTTTCCTCACCCAACTCACCTTCTAGCCTCAGGAGAAATAAGATGCGTAAAAAAAATATAAACTGGGCTCCCACGATCGACCAGTAACAAAACAAAAAGTCTACGGTTATGTTAGGCCAAAAGCCATAAGGCTTCGTTTGGCTACACACAAATATCCCCCACTAGTTTATTTTAATAATATTATATTATATAGTTTTTATTTGATACACCTGTAACCAATTTTCATAACTTACAATAATAATTATAATTTTTATTACAATTATTTTGATGATTAATAAATAATTATATATCGAATTTAATTAATAAATTAGACTTAAACATCACTTTATTTAATTACTTATTTTCTTTAATATTAAACAACTCATTTAATTTAATTAATTCATTAAATTAAATCTTCAAAGAATAAAATTTACATTTGCTTTAATTTAATTATCATACACACGTAACTAAATTATTATACCATAATTTCATAAATTATTTATTTTTCTCAATAAATAAATTATTTAAAATATTTATTTAATTCAATAAATATTTAAAATAAATTACAAAATTTATTTAATTTCTTCAATAGTTACTTAACTATTAAACCTCACTTTCCCAACATATGAATATATATTTCTCTTCACACCAAATCACATATTTCAAAATATATAGCATGTATATATACATACTCAAACTCAAAACATCTCATAATAAGAATTTTAATTATTAAATTCTTATTTTAATAATTTATAAAAATTCGGGTTCTCACAGAACTGAAGTTCCAAGCCTGCTGGGCTTGAAGGGTTCTTAGTGAACTGAAGTTCCAAGGCTGCTGGCATTGAAGGAATCTTAGTGATTCAGGGTGTCGCCCTTCCTTAGTGGAAATCCTGCTAGTTGAAAGTAGAAGAATGGATTAGGAGCTTGAGTGTCTGAACCACTTAAAATCCCTTGTGTCATTTACTTTATGTCATTTACATTATGTACCTAATCGCTATATAATATATTTATGTATGTATTAAGCGCCTTACAACTTAACTAACTCTAAGAACAATGTATGTATGATTATGAATATATCAATGAAGGGGATCTTTTACTTATTTTGTTGTGCTTGAAAAGATTCTTATGTTTGTCATATGCTAATTCATTAGCAACACAAAATAAAAGAGAAAATAATTTGAAAATTAAAAGGATCTATTCAACCCCCCCCTTCTAGATCTATTGTGTGCCTATTGGGAATTAACAATTGGTATCAAAGCAGGTTCTCATGCTATATTCAAAAGCTAATCGCTTTGAGTCTGATCCTAGGCACAAACATTGTTCTAAATTTAGTTTAGTAGTAAGTCACTTGTAAATACAGATGAGCTCACAAGTTGGAAATATTGTGTATAGGTAAATGTGTATATACACCTGAAGCTGCTCAGATTGGTCTATGTTCTTAAATACCATAACAACAAGACCAATCCTTGCCCGTAGTCAATCTTGTAGTCTGAAGAGCAGATATGGGAGCTCAAGAGGCATTAACGGTAAAGAGTCAAGCATCCACCAGACTAATAGATGAAAAGGCCATATGTGCTAAGAAGTACTCATTCAGAGAAGAAAGAAGAATCTCTCAAATCTATATTTGGCCAACTAAAAGCTGGATGTGAATCTTGAGGACTCAAGATTGTCAAAGAACTAAGGATGCTGATATTTTCTTATCCTACATCTTCAAGACTATGACTGATTGATCAAAGGACAACTGGAGCAACATGCTATCAGAAGTGAAGGAAAACGTATGCACATCAATGCCTAACCTCAGTATATCAAGATAAATTACTGTCAAGAAAGTCACAATGTAAAGGTATGGTTCCTCATTAGTATAAATGTGTACATCATATTGCATCACCTTATGCACTATAACTGTATTCTACCAAGAGGCCATACTCCACCTGAAAAGTAGAAGAGATAAAATACACTGAAGTTGGAAACTCAAATGCTAACAAACTTTCTCTCCATCCAAGTTTTAGGTTGAAGATAACATCTTCAACCTAGTTTGAAATAGGTCATAAGCATACCAAGGTTTAATTAATTTTAAGTGGAGAAATCTTTGTTGATGGGTTAGTATGTATGTACAAACCTATGTTCTAAGTTTTTGATAACACATAAAGTATGATCAGTTCTATAAGAATATCTTGAAGATTCGTAGAAACAGATCACCTCCATGAATCAACTAGATACAAATAAGTGTTAGAATTGATTCTCACTTTGTGAACATTTAAACTTTGTGAACATAACCAAGCAAATGATAAAACCATCAAAGAAAAAGGGTGTCTTGTTAAAATGGTTAATCTTATGCACACTCATCATCATGCATCTTAAAATGTAATATCTAAATTAGATGCATGCATGAATATGATTGGTGGTGATCAATATGATGAAAATTCAAACATATGAGGAACAAAGATTTTGAAGGCTATCCTGGTAGGACCCATTTAACCATGGGTACCAAAAATAGAAATTTATCTAACCTACAGGTACTTGGTCTATCTAACCACACTAAGGAATGTTGAAGCAGAAGACTTCGATCAAGAAGATCAACCAGCAGAAGGCTTAAGACATTTTAGAAGAATTTTTTACTAAATCTTTACTTGTCAAAGCCTATCACTTGCTGAGCTAACATGAATGAAGCTCACATGACTGTTGATTGCTATAAGAAAGCAGATCATTCATGCGAAGAGGAAAAGGGTCTTATATGCTCAATCATCAAAAGCATATCAGCTGAGACAAACCGTCGAAGGAGACTACATTCATAGTTTTGTCAAAATATCGTAGAGCAATCATTCCTGAAGATATCTACCTCTATGATCCAAGGAGGTTAAATGATTGTGATGACTTTAGTCAGAAGAAGATAGGCAAGGCTTCCTTCTGATGTACATGAAGAAGAAGAACTCACACCTCTCTGAGAAGACAATATCAACCATGGGGGAGCAGTGATCTGCTAAAGAACATCAACACTAAAAATATTAGAAAAATACTACGATGTAATATACCAGTTATAGAGTCCCAAAACTTTGTGGCTGACGAACTAAATAAAGATCCATAGTCAGTAAGAACGTGTCAAAATGCACTACTGATAACCTTGTTTACCACCCAACTCAAAATCGTGGAGTGCCTACGATCAACCATCTAATCGTAGTGTGAGAGCAGAAGGACACCACAATTACAGCCAATGCAAATGTCTGAAGTTGGTTGATGAACTCCCAAGTAGAAAAGGTCAAATGAGATATCAATGTCAATCACTTCTAAAGTCTTTCATCTAGAAAGTGCCTCAGGGACAAACCTGACCCTTAGTTCACTCTAAGAGGTTGGCCCTTCCTGAGCTACCTTAACCCAGAAGGAATGCTTAGTGTAGTTCATCTCAAGGACCAGATCAGACAGAGATCGTGGAATAGATGTAGGGTTTCGACACAGAAATGCACAGCAGAAATAGAACAATTTAAAGCAATTTCTGAAACCCTAAACAGGATCCATGCGAAAATAATTAATTCAGTGGTTAGAAATTATACCGAATATGAAAATGCTTCTGAAATTGATGCGCTCGAATCTCCAACGCAATCCAAACGAATCACGCCTCTACGATATCCACACGAACGCCTCGCAAATCGTAAATGCGATCTGCGCGCAAAGAAACTAAGGCATGCAGTATTAGCCACCAAAAGGAATGGATTTTAGAACTATTTCTCTCTAGTCTCTCTAAGAGCGGCTAGGGTTATGATGTTATGATATTACCACAGTGGCTACTATATCATATATATAGTAGTTAAAAAGGGATTAATCAAAAACATATTTTAATAAAATCCGAATTTATATATATATATATATATATATATATATATATCTTAATTAAGTCTTACTTAATTAATATACATATATACAAATTATCCTTTTTAATTTAAATTCGTGATTTAAATACTATTAATCATATTAATATATTTAAATCCTTGAAATTTAAATTAATTCCATTTTAAATTACGTTCTATGTGTGTGACCCTATAGGTTATTATTTCGTTGGCAATAATTTTAAAATCATATTATAAAATTATAAACAATGAGCGACATCTAGTAATGCATCACTGCTACCCAAGTAATAATAAGATCGATGATTCGATACAACCTTTTCGTGACCAATGTTTCAATGTAACTTAATCCTTTTAACCTTAATATCCTAGATTAAACTCGAGTCATGGAATGTTTATACTCTTCATAATTTAATCTGAGTTTTCTTGATCAATGAGCAGACTATATGAAACAAATCACTATTTGAGTATGGCCATGCATTTCATAGTCCTACTCAATGAAGAGGCCTATGGATATCATCCCTAATATATAGGAGGGTTAAATTCCATCTAGATCACTCATATTCCTCACACGATTCATGATGTACCCAATAATCATCTTTATAGTCCACCCTATTAAAGGTGACATTTGATGATATCAAAGTACATAAATTCCCGTGTAGTAATATAGTGATTTCAGGTCGGAGGACCATTACATCATTATCACTATGAGAATTTTTAATGACACTTCGCATAATGCTCCACATAGAATTCTCATGGTGGGTCTGTCCAGTACATCGTTCTCTAACATGTACCTATGCATTAACTTAATATCTCATATATTTATGACCAATGAGATTTGGTCATCAGTCAATCCACATACTAGTCTTAATACATCAATGTTGTCCCATCAACAATGATACTCGACTAGGGACATTTAAGAACAATGATACTAATTGTAATTATATAATCTCATGTTCAAGTCACATACTTGAAACTATATAATTTGTATCACTATTCTAAGGAATTTTATTATGTTAACAATTATATAACGCGATAAATAAAACCATAATAAAATCATTCATTTATTTAATCAAATATAATATCAAAAGCGTTAAGCAATTATATCAAATAATTGGCCTCTAAGGCATAAACTCTAATGATCTCCTACTTGCACTCAGAGCCAATCACTCATGTATCTAATACGCATGGAACTAGTGTGACCAGTCGTTAGCTCTGGCTGCGACAAAGCCTTGATACGTGGATCGCAACATTATCATCGGTTGGCACTCTTCCTATATGTACATCTCCTCTATCAATGATTTCACGGATGAGATGGTACCGCCTAAGTATATGCTTGGATCGTTGGTGAGATCTGGGTTCCTTAGCCTGTGCAATGGCTCCATTGTTATCATAGTAGAATCGGCTACTGTCTCTTGCTTCGAACTCTTCTAGCTAACAGCACCACCATTAAGGCAAAATACAAAACCTGACTGAGACTTATAATCATCATTATTAGTCTGGAAACTAGCATCTGTGTAACCCTTTACTGCTAGTTCATCTTCACCTCCATATACCAAGAATGAATCCTTAGTCCTTTTAAGGTACTTGAGGATATTCTTGATCATTCGTCGATGACCTTCACCTGGATTCGACTGGTATCTGCTCGTCATGCTCAAAGCATACGAGACATCCGGACGAGTACATATCATTGCATATATGATAGATCCAATTGCCGAAGCATAAGGGATCTTTCTCATATGCTCCTCATCATCTTGTGATTTAGGACATTGGGCCTTAGAGATCTTTACACCATGAGTCATGGGTAAATGTCCTCTTTTTGCCTCTTGCATGCTGAACCGTTTCAACACTTTATCAATATATGTACTCTGACTTAGGCCGATCATTTTTCTCGATCTATGTTGATAGATCTTGATACCTAAAATGTAGGCTGCATCGCCTATATCTTTCATGGAGAAACATTTTCCTAACCATGTTTTTACAGCCTGTAATGAAGGAATGTCATTCCTAATAATTAATATGTCATCAACATATAATATCAGAAATACAATGTGACTCCCACTAACCTTCTTATATACACAAGGTTCATCTTCATTTTTAATAAAGCCAAACTCTTTGACTGCTTCATCAAATCGAAGATTCCAACTCCGAGAGGCTTGCTTCAATCCATAAATGGATCATTGCAGCTTACATACCTTTCCAGCATCCTTTGGAGCGACAAAACCCTCAGGTTGTGTCATGTACACATCTTCAAGGAGATTTCCATTAAGGAAAGCAGTTTTGACATCCATCTGCCAGATTTCATAATCATAAAAAGCTGCAATAGCAAGTAAGATCCTGATGGATTTAACCATTGCCACTGGAGAGAAGGTTTCATCATAGTCAACACCTTGAACTTATTTGAAATCATTTGCTACCATTCGGCCTTTATAGGTATGTACATTACCATCCATGTCGGTTTTCTTCTTGAAAACCCACTTGCACCCTATTGGTTTTACCCCTTCGGGTGGATCAACGAAAGTCCATACTTGGTTAGTATACATGGAGTCCATTTCAGATCTCATGGATTCAAGCCATCTCTCAGAATCTGGTCCATTCATAGCTTCTTGGTAGGAAGCAGGCTTATCCTGATCTATGAGCATCACATCGCCGTTTTGAGTCACAAGATATCCATAATATCTCTCGGGCTCTCGGCGTGTCCTACCGAGATCTCTGAATTCCTTGTGTAATTTGAGCGGAGTTCACTTTCCATAACATCTTGTGGTTCCCGCTCACGTTCCAACTCAAAGTTCAATGATATTCTCGTGGTTCTTGAATTTCTTTGAGTTCTACTTTCTCCCCTTTGTTTCCTTTAGAGACAAATTCTCTTTCTAGAAAAATACCAGTTCGAGCAACAAACACTTGGTTCTCAGAAGGTTTGTAGAAATAATACCCTTTTGTTTCTTTTGGGTATCCCACAAAATTACATTTGTCAGATTTGGGTCCGAGCTTGTCATAATCCAGACGTTTTACAAATGCCTCGCAACCCCAAATCTTCATAAACGACACACTAGGACGTTTCCCAGTCCACATCTCATATGGTGTCTTCTGAACCGTCTTTGTAGGAACACGGTTAAGTGTAAATGCAGCTGTCTCTAGGGCATGACCCTAGAAGCTTATTGGAAGATCTGTATGACTCATCATTGATCGTACCATGTCCAACAAGGTTCGATTCCTCCTCTCAGACACACCATTCCATTGTGGTGTTCCAAGTGGAGTGAGCTGTGATATAATACCACACTCCTTTAGAAGGTCATCAAAGTCTTGGCTTAAGTATTCACCTCCTCGATCGGATCGAAGGACTTTTATGCTTTTGCCAAATTGGTTTTGAACTTCATTCTTGAATTCCTTGAACTTTTCAAAGGATTAAGATTTATGTCTCATAAGATACACATATCCATATCTACTGAAGGTGTCAGTAAATGTAATGAAGTAATAAAACCTACCTCTTGCTAACGAACTCATGGGTCCACATACATCACTATGTATAAGTCCCAATATATTGCTAGCCCGTTCACTGTGTCCAGTGAAAGGGGCTTTAGTCATCTTGCCTAATAAACAAGATTCGCATTTTTCATATGATTCAAAATCAAATGAATCCAAAAATCCATCTTTATGGAGTTTTGATATGCGTTTCTCATTTATATGGCCCAAACGACAGTGCCAGAGATATGTCGGATTTGAATCATTTGATTTAAATCGTTTTGAATTTATGTTATAGATAGGCATTTCCAAATCAAGAATATAAAGACCATTAAACAATTGTGCAACACCATATATCATTTAAGTAAAACGAACAACGGTTGTTCTTTATTAGTAATGAAAAACCTTTCTTGTCCAAACAAGAAACAGAAATAATGTTTTTACTTATAGCAGGCACAAAATAACAATCTTCTAATTCTAAAACTAGCCCAGAGGGTAAAGATAAATGATAAGTTCCTACGGCCAGTGCAGCAACTCTTGCTCCATTCCCAACACGTAGGTCAACCTCTCCTTTTTCCAAAGTCCTACTCCTTCGGAGTTCCTGCACATTAACACAAATGTGAGAACCACATCCAGTATCTAATACCCATGATGTAGAAGTAGACAAGTTGACTTCTATAACATATATACCTGAATCAGAAGTCCCACTTCCTTTCCTTTTCTTCACTTCTTCCAAATAAGCAAGATAATTCCTCTTCTAGTGTCCAGGTTTTCCACAAAAGTAACAATCACCTTCTTTAGCCACCCCACCTTTAGGTTTTAAAGCCTGTTTGGTTTTGGATTTAGGTTTGGCACCAGAATTAGATCTTATCTTCTTCTTGCCTTTCCATTTTCCCTTAGCATTCCCCTTTTGCTCCATCATTATGGGAGCGGGTCCTGCCTTTTTCATGTTGTTCTTGGTAGTTCTTAACATGCTCAACTATTCAGTAAGGGGTTTTGTAATTTCATGCATAAGATAATTCATGACAAATTGAGAATAGCTGCTGTTCAGGGATTGAAAAACAAGATCTATTTGGGCCTCCGGAGTGATTGGAAAACCCAACCTATCAAGGTACTCTATATACCCAATCATTTTCAGCACATGTGGACCAACTGGATCACATTCACCCATTTTGCAATGATACAATGCCTTGCTTGTATCATACCTCTCCTGTCGAGCATGCTCTTCGAATAATTTCTTGAGATGCTCGATTATCTCATAAGCATCCATCTACTCATGTTGCTTCTGAAGCTCAGCGTTCATGGTTGCTAGTATGAGACAACTCACGTCCAGAGCATCATCTTGATGCTTCTTGTAAGCATTATGCTCCGCACGTGGTGCAGTATTAGCTGGTGCTACAGGAATGGGCTTTTCAATGACATATAGCTTGTGCTCTTGTTTGAGGACAATCCTCAAGTTCCTATGACAGTCAAGGAAATTAATTCCACTCAGCTTGTCCTTCTCAAGGACTAATCGTAGTGAAAGACTACTTGTATTGTTGTTGTTTGCCATTGATATCTACAATTTATAAGTGCAAAAAAATAATAAGTCAAATTGCAGAGTTTATATTATGTAATTGATAATAGTACATTCAAAATATACCTCCCACTATTTTATTCAAATTAATAGCCCTCACCATTAATTCAGAAAGAATTTTTCAATTAAATCTTTCTAGTGAGCCAAGATCCATATTTCATTATGCCCTAAGTTAGATTTGGCTAATCTCTTAAAACACAATTATTTAGGTAGACAACCCTTTTTGTCAATTATACCATATATAACTCCTGGATAGTTTGGTAAACAACAATTGTTTCTAGTCCATCTAATGGTACCTACCAAACTCTATGCCTCTAAGTCCACAATCCTATTGAGATAACTTAGTTAAGTCGGGCCCAATGATTTTAACAGTTTGGATATCACAATTATCCTATCGCATCTTAACTAGATAAATAGGGTACTTTGCTTTGGCAAACCTACATCTATTGATTAAGGTCTTGATGAGTGTTATTCATTAGAAAGCATCTGATTTAGACTTAATAATTTAATGAGGGATTTTATTAATAAATTTAGATCTCACCAATTTTAATCTTATTAAGCATGCACATTATTAATCATATCATATCGCATACAAGCATAAATAAAGTGCAAAATTAAATGTGTCACAGTTATGGCCCAATCCACTGTCAATCTTTTCAAGCTAATGAAAGATTGAAGGTCAATCTAAGGTGGTAAAAGATCTTAAAATAAATAGCTTCCTTGGATCTTCCTTAAGCATGTGCCTCCTCTCCATCATCATCTTTCCATCGTGTCCTTCATCTTTTCATCTTCATCGATTACAGATTATTACATGACATAAAGAAACCTCGAGTTACATTCGAGGGGATTTAGATGAGAAGAGAATTTTACATTAGAATTTATAGAAAGGCACGACATGCAAGCCGTATTTCAAAACCAAAACCACTAACCTATGGGTCAAAAGGCCATAACTGTGTACCATGCATATCACAATAAGCATATAACAGTTTATATAAAATTAAAGAAAAATATATATAACAAATTGGGGTCACGACCATTGTGCGCTTCTGACGGGGTCCAAGGGGGTGGTCTCCCCACAGCGGTGTGGTCTGGCTGATCACGTATTTAATCCACCAAAATAGTCATAATAACAATTCACCCGATATATATCATATATGTCCAGTTTCAATTAATCATATTAAACTGAATACTGTTATTACGCCATATAAGATACAATTAACAGAACAACATATACATGCATATCTATTCTCGATATTCATAATACCGAATATGTCGATTATGAATATCATATACTTAATTAACAGAACATCATATACATGCATATCTATTACTGATATTTATAATATCAAAATATGTCGATTACAGAATATCATATACTCAATTAACAGTTCGGTAAAATTGTATCATCACATACCATATATATCGAAAACAATTAAATACATTATTAGCGGGCAGTTTCATATTAGCGGGCTCCTCAAAATCTGCAAACCTGTCAAATCTACACCTAAGGCAAAACCTAGCTACCTCTAAACAGCCAAAATCTCTGAACAAGTTATCAAAATCTATCGAACCTTTCTCTTCCTCTCTTGTCCAAACCCTAAAACTCTCTTCAAAGCCTAAATCTATCAAACCTCAAGCTTCGCCCTAAGTGTATTCAGCTACCTCTCATTATACACCTGAAATTAAATATCCACATACTTCAAACTATTCAAATGGCAGATTGGTGAGTAATCATTGGCATTCAGCTCGAAACCAATACATTTGAGAAATCCGATAAGAAGTTCAGAGATATTCTTGAACTGGTAAAGAAGGCTGAATTCTCAGAATGTCTTGAGGCAAACACTCAAATATATGCCGAACTGGTTAAAGAGTTTTACTCAAACGCATCCATAAATTCCGAAACACTTTCTACCAAGGTCAAAGGTCAAACTCTAAAGCTAAAATTGTCTAACATTAATCAATGCTTAGGCTTTCCTAATCGAGGACTGAAAAGCCTTGATGAGATCAACACTGAACAAGCAAAAAAGATTATGGTTTACAAAAAAAACCCTAGTCTGAAGGACATGAAGAAAAAGGAGTTTCCTGAAGAATTCGAGTTCCTTGCCAAGATAGTGGGCAAATGTATACTATGCAAGGATACTGCACATGACACTGTGATTGATCTATAACTAAAGATTATGTCTGTAATAGTTCTGAAGAAGCAAATAAACTTTGGAGTTATCTTACTCGATCAAATTTCCAAATGGCTGGAAAAGGCTAAAATAAAGAAGTCTACAAATAAACCCCTTACAAAGATTTTTCATGAAAGACTCTTGAGCATTGTGCTGAAGAAGAAATTAGGAAGCAAGATCAAAGATGATGAGGGAGAACCTCTAAACGTCCATAAAGTCATGTCTCCACAGCTATTTTTAAACTAGAAGAAAAACCCCAAGGAAAATAGGAGACTTATGAGAATTGGGAGCAGCAACAAGGTCTCTGCAAAGAAGAGGAAGGCACAAGAGGTGGAAAGCTATCAATCTGATGACTCTCTACCGGTAGCTGCCACACCAGTAAAGAAGAAGTCCAGGGGTGTGAAGATAATAGAGGCTCCACCAAGAAGTCTATCCACTGACAGCAAGGAAGCAGGAGAAGAAAAGGTCTCAACTGCAGAAACCACAAAGAGAAGTAGTAACAGATTACTCTAAGGGCCATCTAAAAAGAAATCAAAAATGATAAAGAAGTCAGCTCCAGATCCCCAAGAAAATCCATCCAACAAAGAAGAGGACGTAGAGTCAGAAGATGGGAAGGGAACTGAAAGTTCTAAGATTGAATCCTCAAAGAGCAAGTCCAGAAATGAAGAAAAAGTTGAGTCTATGAAAGAAATAACTAACTCCGATGGTGAAGAAGAATATGCAAGCCCTATAGCTAACTCTCAAAGCATCCGCTCTGATGATGAAGAAAGGTTACAAGTTGACACAACAACATCTCCTACTATAAATGTTCCAACAAGCTCCAAAGATGTCGAGTCTAAAAAAGAAGGACCTGGCCCTGCTGATGATAAATATCAAGGAAGCTTATCTGATGATTTAGAGGCTTCACATTCTGAAGAAAAAGAAATGTTTGTCTCTCCTATGGCTGAACCTCCAAGGAGAAGAAAGAGCAACAAACTGCTGGCTAAATCTTTCGCAAGAAAGCAAGGTGAACACTCTACTACAATCATTGAAGTGAGTGATGATAAGCCTGACTCCGAGGGAAAAGATGTTGAAGAAGGCACTAATGATGAAAACCAGCATGAAGAATTCTCTGATGAATTAGATGAAAGAAGTCAGTATGATACAAGCTCAGAAGGTGAAGAAATAGAGAAAGATTCGAGTTCTGCAAATCAGGAATCAGAGGAACCAGCAGACTATCCTGTTCTCTCTCCAGCAAGAATTAGCAGAAGAATAGGGGTGGAAGTGTTTGATGAACCACCAGCTGAACCAACAACAAGATGGATAAGTTATGGAAATGAACAACTCCGAGTTATAAGAATGACTACAGATGAGGTGCTTAATAATTGAAAAATATGGAGTTACATTGCACAACAATACTGTACAACTCTGAAGATCATCTGATGAGATGGTTCTTTCCATGGATGCCTTGGTTGAAAGCATATACTGTAAGACCCCAACTTATTATAAATAAAATTGAATTTTTTCTATTCATTATTCTAAATTAATAAGGTGTTAATTTGATATAATGCTTTGGTTAAGGGTGAAATGTGCAAATTTTGCAAAATAAGCAAGTGGTTATAGAATATTTATTTCTGTCGAGGAATATTCATTTGGTCGTGGAATATTCATGTTGTCGGGGAATATTTGTACGACGGCGCAGCCATTTGTGGGCCCCATAACGGAAAATGGTTGGATGAAGGAAAACGACAAAGTATGAGTTTTATAAATAACGGCGTAGTTATTACCGTTAACATTGTTAGAAGTAGCACAGTAATATGCGTGGTTGCACAGTAGCACAATGTATTGCACAAGATTTTTGAATTATTGATCCTTACGTAAGAAGGCACTACTCAATAATTGTTACAGTAATTACTGTTTAATATTTTATTTTATTGATTCAATAATTGCTGCGTTGATATTTTATATTATTGTTGTTTCAATAATTGTCACTACACAGTATTTCTCATTATCATATCAATAATTCATATTATTTGAATAATATTATTAGATAGCATTATTGATAATGTCTAGAAAGTTATGTCTAAGGAGAGGTTTGGTCACCTAATTGCGCGCCAGAAAGGATAAATCCTTATTGGAAAGCCCATTCTTTCTTGGGAACTACCTGGTTGTCATTATTGTGATTCTGTAATATTATTTGTGAATAATTAATTATTGATAAGGAAATATTTATTTGATGCAGGTATAAATGATGGATTTATTTATTTTATGTGGTTATAATTGAAGAAATTAATGTTGAGGTGTTTTATCAGTATTTTTATCAGAATGGAGGTATTAAAAATCAAATCAGTATTTTTACGATATATTACATGAGTTATAATTTTTAATCCAACCGTTGGATCGTTGTGATTTTTGGATATGTTATACATATATAAGTTGAGTATATGTCCACAAATTTTGAACCGTTAAAAATGAACGTATGATTTGTTATGAATTTTAAGAGGTGACTGATTCGGAAATTAGGTTTATAAATGATTTTGGTAGAAAATTCTAGAATTGAGTGGGCCCCACTTGTGGTTGGTGAAGAAATGTCTTTGAATTTTATTTCAAATGTGGTGGGTGGCAATAGTAAAGGTAAAGCCATCAGTAGCAGGTCAAATGCCTTGGCGTCTTAACATTTTTCTATAAATAGAGGGCTAAGTTAGAATTGAAAATCACACCAGAAACATAAGCTTTCTCTCTTTCTCTCTTTCTCTCTCTCTATATTATCGAGCGTATTTTATGAGTATTTAGATACTATGAGAGTTCTTTATTGAGACAAGTTTCATTCAAAGATCACTTAGGCATTTCATTCAAAATCTTTGTTTCTTTGAGGTAAGGGATGCTATTTTCTTCTTAAATGATATTATTTTCTTCAATATCATTATGCCGAAATATTGGTTTGAACTCTTTAATCAAATTTAAAACTTTTTGTGTCGGGGTTACTATTCACGTATACGGCACTATTCACGTATACGACACTATTCACGAATACGGCACTATTCACCAAAAAATGAAAATTTTCCTTTTTATCCAAGATGTCTATTATGGTTACTATCTTTGATTGTATCCATGTTTTGATCTTTATTTTTGAATCCTATTTCAAAATTTGTTATTATGGAGTATTATTGATCTTGGATAAACTGTTAAACGAATCCCTATATTTGTCCTTTTGTCTCACTGGATTCATTTTCTTTAAAATATTTTTTATCATCCTCAGTCTTAAATGATGATATTACTGAATATCTTTGGCCTGTAGTGCAAAGATGAATGATTAACTGATGAATATCTTTGGCCCGTAGTGCAAAGATGAACAGGTGTTGAGATGAACATGACTAACTGGTAATACAAATGAATATCTTTGGCCTGTAGTGCAAAGATGAATATTTGATTAAAGATGTATATTGATTGTTGTTACAAGGATAAAATATTGATGATGAACTTTTAAATCTTAGAAGATAGTAGAATTCATTATCTACGTGACTCTTCTAATGGATTGATGTTTCCGCTGCATTTGTTGATCTAAAACTTGTTGTCTATTATATTCTATCAGATTTTTCCCTGTTAAAGACTAATGATAATTTGTTGTATATTATCTTAGTCATAATATTCTTTACTAGGGTAGTTGAGCTCACCATTTTCCTTTTTATTCCATTTTTATTCTCAGGAGGTGAGAACATAGCAGGATCTAGTCGGGGTATGGAGTGATGGTTCTAGAAAAATATTTTAGCAATCCTCACTATTTCTGTAAAATAGTATATGAATAATTGTAATGAGGACTTATTTGAGTGTTGATATTGTCTAGAAGATAATATTTGTATTTAAACTCACAGTATGTGTTGTCGTATTTTGCACGACAATTGTATTATTGAAGTTGTAGTTTGCTTTCTGTACCATGTATTTGACGACTCAGAATGGGTGTTGTATACCTATTTTGGGGGCGTCACACATACTGATAAAGATGAGAGCTACTACAGCTCGTGTTACTCAACGTTTCTAAACTTGGAGCTGGTATCTCAAAACTTTCCAATAGCAAAGGTGTTTGCAACCAAGATGATCAATGAATAGCCTCACTACAAAGTTTATCGACATACTGAAAACCATTACATTCCCTATGATTATAGAGTGGGGTCTGATGGCAGAAGGATCATGCCCAAGGAGATGATCGTAGAGTCTCTTCACTCTACCATTGAAGATGTTCAAGTTCAGATTGAGAAGCTTCCCTCTGATCAAACATAGTTGCCTGATATTCCTTCATCCTCCAATAGTCATTGGCACTTAATGATTTATCAGATTCTCAATACTTTTTGAAAAATTGTCTAAAAATGAAAATCGTGGAGTCTAGTCTGGTGTTCAATAGAAGCCTATCCAGCCACGTGACCAAACTCCTACGGAGCAGGAGTTACTGAGGAATATTGATGAGTTGGTCAGGCAGATGTCCATCATCACTAAAGAGACAAAGATGTTAACCAAAGGAGGCAATGCAGTTGAAGATGGACTTCAAGCCACCATGACTGATATATCTTTCAAAATCAAAAGGAGAACAAATCTTCCTGAAGGCCATGATTGGTCACAAAGAAGAAGCTCTACAAGCACAGAAGGCCAAGGAAGAACAAATCCTATCCCTCTCTGACAAGATTGACAATTTGAATCAGTCTCTTTCCCTACAACTTGAGCTGAGCCAACAAGAACTTAAGATGGAGGTTAGTAACTCATCTTACTTGATGGAACAACTTATGTCCAAAATGGAGCAGCTCTCACAAGTGATTAATGATAAAAAGGGGGAAAAAAGAGGCATAGAAAAAGGAACTCAAAGAAGAGTAAGGAGATCAGAAGAAAAGAAGATAAGAAAGCCAAGAGAAAGGAAAAGAAGAAGATAGCAGTAGCAGTAGCAGAATCATCATCTGAGGGGGAGTCAAAGGATGATGACCTCATGAATGCAAAGGTTGAGGGGGAGCTAGAAAAAGAAGAAGAGCATGAATCTGAGAAGGAGATCAGAAAAGAAACGGAGTCATCATCTAAGGGGGAGCATGAGCAGGAGCAAAAAGAACAAACAGATAAATAGCTGATCAACAGACATCCTGGAAGACACACATGGAGCGTCAAAGAGGTACATTTCTAACTAGTTAGGTGTGTTCTAGATCCAGGACGTAAAGTATCATAGCGTAACATTTATGATTATCTATTTTAGAAATATAGCTGCTCACTGTATATAAGATTCATTCATAACATGCATATGAACTCATTGTTTTTGTCATAATCAAATAGGGGGAGATTATTAGGAATACGAATGTGAATGATATTCCTATTTATGTATGATTTGATTATGATATAAATGAATGAATATGAAAGTATGTTTGCATTAAGAAAAGCTGTAAAGTTCTTTAATAGATAATAGGAACATATGTACAATGACTTAAAATGAATTGATCAAATATGTTAGGTTGATCCTACATAAGCAAAATAGCTTTGTAAAGTCCTTAAAAAGAAATGATGTACGAGGACTATAAATATAGAAAGATCAAGCTTGTTAGGTTGATCTTAAAATGTAATACATAAAAGCATCGATCGTTTGTTAATCGCATCGTAAATCGTAGTCTTCCAAGAGAGTCAAGGAAAACTTGAGAGCTATAAAGGCAGAATCGTAGTCTGCAAGATAGTAGCTCTCGGAGTTCGTAGACTGCTAAGAGAGATGAGGAAGGATCGTAGTGTGTCGAGAAGAAAATCCTCGGAGCCATAGTCTGCTGAGGATGTCATGATCAGAATCATAGAGACAGCCTATCTAAAAGCCGACCAAGCATCTGCCAAAGCCAAGTCAAGAATCGTAGACTACACTCGAAGTCGTAGAGTCTACTAATCAATTCAGAGGCAGAGATCGTTGTCGAGTAAGATCAGAAGAAGACAACGAGCATAAAGACAGAAATCATAGAGTGTCAAAGTCTGATCTCGGAGTCGTAGTGTCTGCAAAACCCAAGGCAGAATCGTAGAGTACAGAACTAAGGCTTCAACATATGTGCTCACAATGCCATGGCAGAATCGTAGAGCAAACACAATTCTCAATAAATGAGCACTCCTAGAATATCCAAAGGATGAAGCCTCTGGTCAGAGCTATAAAGACATATTTCACCTGAAGGGAACCAGAGTGCACTCAACGAATGGCTAGCAAGCTAACAGAAGATCTAAGCACCAACCCAATCAGCATCCACGGTGAGTTGTAAAGCCATTCAAGATAAAGTCTTCTACAAGTAGATCAAAAGAAGACTTCAGCAAAAGTGTCTGACTAAGGAAAAGTCAGCAAGTGCAGTTGCTGTCAAATGAACAGAAGACAACGATCTTGTGGTCAACTAGGATCGTAATGTTTTCCAAGCAAAGAAGGAGTTGATGAAGTGTACACAGAGATTACTGGTCAGTTTATGAAGAACATGGCTAAAGTGATTAAGCATGGGTCAGTCCATTGATTATAAGTGAATGGGAGATCACAAGGAGAAAGCGAGCTGGGCTTGCCATAAATCTGAGGTGTTTTGTTATTCGGAAGAGACCAGAGTAAGGAGTCAAGCTATCAGTTCTTGAACACACAAGGACTATATGTTTCTCTTCACTTATATGGAAATGATGGGTCTAACTTAACTTAGATTATTTTAGTTCGGATGTGCACACACTTAACCATTATAATCTAAGAGGAAAAATTAACAAATGAGTTACATGGAGATGTAATCGAAAAGAGTTGTCTACCTTTTGAATAAATATGTAGTTTATTGTGCACACGCAAGACTATATATTTATTGCAATTGGATTCTTTCACACTAAGCAGATTTTACAAAGTCACCAATACAAAATTCTGCTAGAATATATATAAAAGAGATTTATATAGTTTGAAGAAATATTGGGAGACATCATTTTAATAAAGACTTAAATTAATTTGGTGATTAATAAAAGAATGCATGCTAATTCTGTTAAATTATATTCACCTGCAGAATTTTACAATTGGCTAATTCACTATCAATATAAAGCAGACTATATGAAAACAAATTAACCAGGACAAATTACACGGACTGGTTAAGGAACTTGAGAATTTTTCTCACATCTAAAAAGCTGGCTTATGTCCTTAACTCGCCTGTACCTGCAACTATTAAAGAAAATGCCTCCAAGGAAGAGCAAGCTACTTTTAGAAAGTGGCAGAATGATGCACAAGTGGCTCAGTGCATCATGTTAGCATCTATGAGTAACGAGTTATAGAGTTAACATGAGAAAATGGATGTATAGTCTATGTTGCTGAACCTTCAGGATTTGTATGGTGAGCAAAGTAGATTGGCTAGATATAAGATATCTAAAGGGCTCTTCCAAACTAGGATGTGAAATTAGTATGCACATAAGCCAATTATATTTGATATGATATAGCATATACGTTGTAATCTTTTTTTGTTTATTAATAAAAATTTAATTTACGAAAGGCATTTTACTTTATCTACATGGTGTTGTTATATTAAATGTGATAAACTCATATTTCTGAGCTATGCTTTTAGATCATGATGATGATCATGCTAATAAAATTAAATTCTAGATAGCTCATAAACTAAAATCGTTTCTAATCATTGGATTACTAAAAATAGGATTAATGAATCTGGATAGATTGGTACATACTTTGCTTGCTCTTAGGAAGATGATGATTGATCTCGTAATCCTTTATGCATGTCAATATGAATTCTTATAGTGATAGTAGTACAAGTGATTTTTGGACTTCAGATTATCATAGTATCTTGTGTATGATGAGTTATGCTTTGACACATTCCTTAAGACCCTTAGGGTATATCAAAGGGTATGCTTGGGTATAATAAGTTGTACATGGAGATAATGAATGATCAATAAATAATCTACCACTTCTGGTAAAAAGATAGAATGTCCTATGTGATTCGATAAATGATAACTCAGAGTTGACAGTAATTCGATGTCTTATATTTAATTTAAACATTGTAATGTAGAATGATTGAATTGTACGGTAATTATGCACTGAAAGGTTCTTTTATGATTAATGTTAAAATCAATATTATATGGAAAGTCGTTGATCGATAAGGGGCTTACCCTTATTCTAGAATAAATATTATTTATTTAAATTAGTTAAATAGTTTAATTTATTTATTTAAATAAGATTATAATTATTCTAATTGATTTTTTCACAACCGGTTTAATATGGAGAACCTAAAGGGTCACACTACAAAAGAAAAATATTTATTTAAGAAGTAAATGATATAATCGTAATAATATGTTAAATATATTTAATTTATGCTATGGTGATAGAATAAATTAAATATCTTTTGGAAATATTAAATATAAATTAATAAGAGATGTCTTATAAATATTATTACAATTATTATTATTTAATTTCTAAATGATTTAGGAATTAAATAATAAAAGTACTCTCATAAGTTCCTAATTACATTAGGAATTTAATTTAATTAAAAAAGTATAATTAAATAAAACCATATTCCTAAATAGTTTAGGAGGGTTGTCTATATCTATAAATAAGAGAAGTCTTATTATGGATTAGGGTTACACAATTAGAAAAACCTCCAATTCTTGATGTAAATTCCATCTCCCTCCTATGTACTTCCCCTTGACAGCTGATCAAGGTTTCTATTTATTGTAAATAGTTTATGTAATAGGATTAGTTAGAATTATTTTGAAGAAATGGAGATAAAGGAGCAAACAACGCTTGAAAGACCCATTTGTAAGGGAGCCCTAGTTTAAATGTAATAGTTATATTTAAATTCAATTCTTGCACCCTAGGTTTGACTTTTTGGTTCACTTAGTGGCTCTAGTAAACCAAACTAGAATAAAAGTCCATAATCAATCTGAGTAAAATATAGTATTCTATATGTAATGTTTACTATATATTTATTATATATTATACAACATACTTCGCATGTAAATAATATGACGCGTATTTTATATATATATTTATATATGATATGTGTGTGTATGTGTGTGCATGCACGCTAAACAAGATGAAGTAAATAATAATGAAACCCTTCAAAGAAATTATATTAAGTCCTAAGCGTTAAAAGATATTTAGAATATCGAATGTCGCCTTCTAGCATGATAAAACGATAGAGTATTAGCTAATCATTATAAGTTTATTGTGTCGCACAAGGCTTATTTTATTTTTTTGAGATGTTTTTTTCTCACACTTTATGCTTAGGAATTGAATGATGCTATTTTTGTTGTGTCGCACAAGGACAATGTTTTTCTCTTCACATATATGGAAGTGCTAGGTTGGACTTAACTTGAATAATTTTGATTTTCATTTGTTGCACTTGATTAAAATAATCTAAGAGGCAAAATACAGGGAGTTTCATGATGATGTAATTGACAATAGTTGTCTACCTATTTATTTATATATAGTTTGTTGTGTCGCACAAAGCTATATACATTTGAAATGGGATACTTATTCTCGCTAGCAAATCTTTAATTAGATTTGCCAATATATATATATATATATATATTGAGGGTAATATAGTTTGAAAAAAATAGTGGGAGATACCAATTTAAATAAAGACCTAATTTATTTTGGTAATTAATAAAATAAATGTATGTTATAATGTTGTTAAATTAAAATTTTATTTACATAATTTTACAACATCTAATTCACTATCATTGTGTAGCATATTGAATGCTAACTAATTAACCGGACTGAATTACATTGATTGGTTAAGGAATTTGAGAATAGTTCTCAAGGCTGAAAAGCTATCTTATATCCTTAATACGCTTATATCTGCAATGGTTGAAGAAAAATGCCTCTGAGGAAGAGATTTCTTATTTTAGAAAGTGATAAGATGATGCACAGTTGGCTCAATTCATCATGCTTGCATCCATAAGTAACGAGCTTCAGCGTCAACATAAAACTATGGATGCTCTTACTATACTCATGCACTTTAAGTAGTTTAATGGTGAGGAAAGTAGAACTTCTAGATATCAGGTATCAAATATCTAAGGAACTCTTCCAATTTAAAATGACCGATGGCACTACAACAGAGGCACTTGTCCTCAACATGATCAATTTGATTGAACAATTAGAACAATAGAGTTTTATCATGGATGGAGAGTTGAGCCAATATTTGATCTTACAGTCACTCCCGGACTCCTTCTCACAATTGTTACTAATTTTCACATGTACAAGCTAGATGTCAGCCTCACTGTCTTGCTTAATATGTTAAAAACTATTGAGAGTCTCTTTCTAACCAAGAAAGACCAAGTCTTACTAGTAGATGATTCATCCAAGAAGCGGAAGAGGACCAAAGGATCTTCTGAAAAGAAGAATAATTCAAAGAAGGTATAAGGAAAGGCAAAAAAAAATATAATAAGAGCAAAATTGATACGGATAGCAAAGGAGTTTGCTACTACTGCAATAAGCCAGGACACTAGAAAAAAATTGTGAGAACTATCTTGCAGAGGCTAACCCGAAGAAGCTTCGGTTACAGATACAAGTTTGTTCATGATTGAAATAAATCTTTTTATAAGTTAAGGTTCTACTTGGGTATTGGATACCAGTTGTGGTTCTCATAAATACAGATTTATGAAAGGACCAAGAAGAAGTAGAAAGTTAAACAAAAGGGAAGTCTATTGCGTGTGAGAAATGGAGCAAAGGTTGGTCCATTAGCTGTAGAAACTTATTGTTTAGCACTGCCTACGGGCAAGTCCATTAGTTTAAATAAAAGTTATTATGTTCCAACACTTATACGAAATATTATTTCAATTTCTGTATTGGATATGGATTATTTTGATATTATAATAAAGAACAACAATTGTTTTATTTATAATAAAATATTTTATATGGTGTTGGCAATTTACTGAATGGACTTTACATATTTGACTTACATAAAAATTATTTTTTAAATTGAACAAACTAGTAAAAGAAAAGTAGATTATTATTCAAAGAGTTGAATATAAGTATTTGATGAAATACAAGTTTGAATCATTTGAAAGGTTCAAAGAATTTAGAAGTGAAACAAATTGGAAAAGTATTAAGATTCTTTGATCAGATCAAGAAAAGAACACTTGTGCAATGAGTTTCTGGATCATCTCAAAATGATATTTTCTCATAATGGAAGCTGTCTGATATACAATAATTGATATGTGTATCTAAAAAGAAATTTTTTACCATGTTGGACATGGTGAGATCCATAAAGATTTTTACTGATATTCTAGTATCCTTCTAGGGTTATGCCCTAGAAATGGCTACATATCTACAAAATAAGGTAACCTCAAAATCTGACCACAAGACTCCATATGAGTTATGGACAGGGAGGATTCCTAATCTTAAGTATGTTAAGATAAGGGGCTATTCAACTTATGTGAAAAGGTTTCAAAAGGATAAGCTTGGGATAAATTTTGACAAGTATAAATTTGTGGAACTTCCTAAAGTAAGTTTAGGATAAAAGTTTTATAATCCTACTGAGCAAAAGGTATTTTTAACGAAACACGTTGCCTTCTAAGATAAAGATGTTTATCATTGAAAGGGCTAGTGGGAGGAAAATAGTTATTGAAGGATAATGGGTTGTTCAACTTATGTGAAAAGGTTTCAAAAGGATAAGCTTGTGACAAAATTTGATAAGTACAAATTTGTGGAACTTCCTAAAGTAAGTTTATGATAAAAGTTTTATAATCCTACTTTGCAAAAGGTGTTTTTTACGAAACACGCTGCCTTCTAAGATAAAGATGTTTATCATTGAAGGGGCTAGTGGGAGGAAAATAGTTATTGAAGGAGTTCAAGAACCACAAAACACTATATGTGACGCCCCTAAAATAGGTATACACAACCCATTCTAAGTCGCCAAATACATGGTACAGATTTTAAATACAAACTTCGATTATACAATATGACAAAACATAGCTGAGAGTTTTAATACGAATATTATCTCGTAGACAATATCCAAACTCAAATAGTGAGGACTACTATAGAATAATGAGGACTACTATAGACAATATCCAAACTCATTACATTTATTATCATAGAATAGTGAGGACTATTATAGCCACCATATTGGACCATCACTCTATTCCCCGACTAGTCCCAGCTATATTCTCATTTCCTGAAGAGAAGAATTGTAACGATCCAAAATTTTAAATTGTAATTTAAATATTTATTGGGTTATATAAATATTATTTGAGGTGTTTATTGTTAAATAATTATTTTTGACATGATGGTTGATGAATTTAAATGTATTAGAGAATTTTTCTAAATTTAATTAATTTATAATTTAGAGGTTTGTATAATAACATGAGATGTTATACTGTTGTTTTGATTTAATAATTTAAATGATATATTAAATAATTAAATAAAGTTACAATGAAAATTATAATTTTGTGATATTTGTTAAAATGCTATATTTAATGAAAATATAGTATGTGTTTAATTTAATGGGTTAATGTTAGATATGGAAATTCAAATAATAATATGTAATTATAAATTATGAACTAAAGTGTTTATTAAAATAAATTAAAAGGGTTTAATTTAGTTTTTTCCAATCAAGGCTTAAAAGTATTTTAATTCTTTAAAAGTTAAAGAGTTGCCAAACAAGCCTTATGGCTTTTGAAATTTCTATTTTTTTAAATTTAAATAAATAATATAAATAAAATAAATTAGAATAATAAATATAATGTATACATTATTTTGATAACTGATTATGGCTATTAAGGCCATATCAGTTTTGTGTTTTGATATTACGCATACCGACTATCAATTTGTTTTAGTTTTACGCATACTAGTTGCTGGGTTTTGAGAGAGTTCAGAGAAAGATTAGCAGAGAAAATTGGGAGAGAGTTACGAATTTTCACAGGAAATTCAAGTGATTAGCAGTGATTGTATTTGTAATTGAAGGTATATTTTACAACTTTGATATTATATGCATATATATGAATATTACGACAACAATTTTCATACTCTGTGAATTTTATGTGTTTAGAATTGATGTTTTTGAATTAGTTATGATGATTGCATGTGTCTATGATGAATAGATATTATGTTTAAACAATAATCGCATGCTAATTTCGGATATCAGTAGAAATTTTGTCAGTGTGTATATGTTTTCATATGCAACTATGTAAGTATCAATTTTAATGGCCAATTTGTATGTGAAAGTATAAATTGAAGCTTGTATATGTTAGTTCATTGAGATACGAACATAATGTAATTTGAATGAGATGATTTGATCATGTAATAAAGTCTGCTTGTACTGCAGACTTTGGTCGTTCTTTGTAGCTTAGCATAAGGTTATGGTAATGTGAGAATCATGTAACAACAAGGTTAAATTGAGTCATGTGATGTGGATTATGAACTCAAAATTTGTAAAAGTGGTTAGTAAATCGCAAACGCATTATGCGATAACTTGGTATACAAAATAAATGTTAGGCAAGTGTTGCGAAGTAAACACTTGGAATTTCTGAAATGTAGATGGTAAAGAAAGACTTCTGCTAAAATGGTAAGTTTAGCTAAAAATGTACATGTTTTGTTATGTTAGCATATCTAATAGATAATGTGGTTCTAAATTAATGTGTAGGTGAACGTGAGTTTAATATTGTAGCTTGCGCTCGAGGAAAGTTTCTAAACCCTATCTTTTTACATTGAGAAAGTTTCTAACTCTACACTTTCGTTGAGTTAGTTTCATTACTATATTGTGTAACTTTATTCTTTTTTTTAGCAAGCTTTCTATCTTAGCTATTGTTGAATAAGTCAATTGTTCCTAACATTTATTCAAGTAAACTTTAACTCTAATGTTATTTGAAATTTTCATTTGGCTGATTCATTCTAACTTATTTATAGTTAAGCAAGTTTCTTAAGTTACATTCTTGTATAATGAACACAGTTTGAACTCTCATCTTTATTTTTGAACTATTTTTAATCCTTGCATGAATTAATACCACGTTGGCAAGTTTTTAGTTTCCAGCTTGCTATCAGTTAATGTATGTTCAATAATTTCATTTCTAATGTTATAAGACTCTAACCTTAGCTTATTTATTGTTCAAGCAAAGGTTTATCATTTATTTATTTTGTGAATACTTATGCTCTATAGTCATTTTAAGCATGAGTTTAGTATGTAAATTAGTTCATTTATGATTCTCAATTGTTCTATGTCACGTTGTTATTAAAACATCTGTTGTGATTATCAAACACTATTGATTCAACTAGTCCTCTAATTGATGTTCGTTAAACTTCAAATTACCCTTAAAAGCTTATCCAAACCAAACTTTCTTTGGTGCGGACTTGTACTCTAAATATTGAGAGGAACAACCCTATTATTATTAGGGGATAACTTATGCGTAGCGTTAAAATGTTTGTGCACAATACATTGTACGAAGGGCTGATCCCCCTAAGTACGAGGAGTCCTTATAGTCTTATGACTGTTAAAATTGGAGTTGAAAGATTACTCACAACTATGGACATAGTTCATGGTCTTATGACCCTCAGTTATGTATATTCCATATTTTGGATTCCAGTTCCTGATTATCATTGTTAAAGTACTATTCAGTTTTGATGAGCCTATTCGTTGGCAATTATTATTGTTATTCTCATGTTGATTCATTGTTATATCCAGTGAGCAATTGTTTTGCTCACTCTTGCATATTTATAAACTCATTGCAGCTAAAGTGGAGAAGGTAAATGAACATTCAACTAGCAAAGGAAAGGGAAAATTGTACAAGTGATGCTAATTTGTACTTTTATTTATTATGATGATCTTAGACTTTTTAATATTGATGTAATGTAATAATTTAATTCCGCAGTTGAACGATGTTTTAAGTTTAAATAACCTGTGATGTTTTTAAACTTAATGATGTCACCCTATTTAAAGGGGAGATTATGGTTCAAATACTATTTTATTTGGGTATATAGTATGAATGTTTGTATAGTGAGCACCAAATCTTGTGGGAATGAAGTACCTAGATTTGGGGGTGTCACAGGTTGGTATCAAAGCCATAGGTTATGAACCTTAGGTGGGGAAAAACCTTAGGAAGTAACCTTTGAAAAGATAGTGATGATAAACTCTTATCGAGTTTTAGGAAAGAGAAAGTAATAAAACACTTATGTACTTATGTGATTACAACTTATGTGCTCATTGTCGATGTTAGGATTTTTTAGTGTCCCTTTTCGTTACTTGTTCTTTGGTGTTCTCATGTTAATATGAGATTTGTTTGAAAAAACAAGTGAAAAAGGTCTGACATGTATAATGTTGACGATTTGACTTTAAGAGTCGCCAGTTGGTGTATTTAACTGGTTGAACCAACGCAACCGAAAAGGTTTACACATTGACCCAGTGATGTGACACTGCTAAACGGGTCTGTGAAACCGAGATTCATTTGGGTCCGGGGGCTTGATTATGCAGAGGGAAGGTGTTAGGCACCCCGCGACATCCGTGTTGCCACGGTGACCGCCACTTTTCAAAGAAACTGTTATATGAATGTGTTTGTGTGTGTGTGTCAATGTGCAATTATTTGGAAGTAGTGTTGTACCTCGTTCGCACCTATATACATAGGGTTTAAATTTATGAAAAATCCAGTTTTAAACAGGATATAGGAATGAAGTTTTGTAAAAAGAAGTTTTTCAAACCCTGTGCTCAATAGTAATTGAGGCCTTTGATACTTCTATTTTATTATTAAATGTTCGGCTTGTTTGCTTTTATTTTCGAGATGCGAAACATCTTCGAGAAAGTAATATACAGCAGTGCCGAACTCCTCATGGGCATGACAGCCATCCAAGAAAATTCGCATAATCAGAATAATGTACAAGTCGCTTTCACAAATTTGAAAAAGGTCCATCATGGGAACCGAATCTAGATTCAGCAAACTGAATCTGTGATCACATGATTCCTAGGCTCACATGATACGGCAGTTTGTATGGAAAGCAGTTATATATATAAAAGCTGCAAATATATATATGCAGACATGATCAACCACCACGAAGCAACTCCATGGGGGATTGGAAATGTAAATATATAAAGCGATATATATATATATATATATATATATATATATATATATATATATATATATATATATATATATATATATGGACATGATCAAACCACCATGAAGTAAACTCCAGGTGGGACGAAATGTAAATAAAGTTATAAAAGCAATCAACTGCCACGAAATAAACTCCAAGTAGGACGAAATGTAAATAAAGCTATAAAAGCGATCAACTGTTGTGACACCTCCAAACCCAGGTACTTCATTCCTACAGGATTTGGTGTTCACTTAATCAAACATTCATATCTAACTACCCAATCATAATAAAAACTGGATAAATAAAATCTTTCCAATTAAAGGGTTACATAATAAAATCTCCTAGGTTGTCTAACCTTTAAATATAATCATTCAAATGCGGAATTAAAATTATTACATAACATCATTATTAAGAAGTCTAAGATCATCACAATAAATAAAAGTACAAATCAGCATCACTTGTACAATTTTCCCTTTCTTTTGCTAGTTGAAGATTCATCTACCTTCTCCACTTTAGCTGCAATGAGTTTATAAATATGCAAGAGTGAGCAAAATAATTGCTCACTGGATAAAATAATGAATCACAGAAGAATAACAATAATAACTGCCAATGAGTAGGCTCATCAAAATGAGATAGTATTCTAACAATGATAATCAGGAACTGAAATCCAATGTATGGAATAAACATTACCGAGGGTCATAAGACCATGAACTATGTCCACAGTTGCGAGTAATCTTTTAACTCCAACTTTAACAGTCATAAGACTATAAGGACTCTTCGTACTTAGGAGGATCAGCCCTTCGTACCATGTATTGTGCATAAACATTTAACGCTACACGTAAGTTATCCCCTAATAATAGGGTTGTTCATCTCAGTATTTAGAGTACAAGTCCGCACCAAAGAGAGTTTGGTTTGGATAAGCTTTCAAGGGAATTTGAAGTTCAACGATCATCAACTAGAGGACTAGTTGAATTAATACCAATAACATCATACTATAGAATACTCGTAATTGAATCCTCATGGTAAATTAAAATCATGCTTTAAGAATAATCTAATAGCATACAACTTGAATAACTATAACACACCTTGCTTGAACAATATTAAGCCAAGGTTATTTAGAATTGAACTCTAAGAATGCATGGCAATATGAACGATAAACTATTCAAATATATTCGGGCATGCTAAACAATAAGTTAAATACAAGAATAACTTGTTCAATATCAAAAACAAAGTTTAGAAACCTTGCATTGTTATATTGGAAACCATAATTAGTTTAAGCAAGATAAAGGATTAGAAAACTTGCCTTTCTCGTAGGCTAAACCGAATCAATTCAGATCACAATACCCTATATATACATATATATATATCATCATGATATAGTTAGTCACTACTACTTTACAAATTTAACTAACTACATACATCATATAGGTTTGATTATTTAATCATATAATCAAGTTATAACACAAGTTAATTGTTAATAACATACTTATTCATAGTATAGAAATACTAACATCAACATTTTACAGTCCTACTATCATCATATAATAATTTTTTAACATTTGAGTACAAAAAGTACAATGTCAGACCATTCTCGCTAACTTCGCTACTGGCCAACTGCAACACGTAGATGATATGCGGTATGAAAAATAAGCTACGAGGTCGTGATGCGGCGTGGCGATGGAAAATATGCACATGAGATTTATATCGCTGCCAAGTCATGACTGCTACATTCATTCTCTGATTTTAAGCAGATACTCACGAAAAATCATATGCACAAAGCCAATTTTGGACTACAAGTTCAATACTGTGATTTTGTTTTTCAACCAAAAACAGTTAATTTAAAGAATTTTATCAAAGTATATACATACTCTAACAAATTGAATAGCCAATTTATCAATAAAACAACTAAACAACCCATAATTTCTATTTCAAATTAACCCATATTCATTCACATAAACTCCCTGTAAAAAGGTTTTCTTCACAAACTATATACATAGCAACAATTCATTGATTATAATCATATAAAACTTATGAAAATAACTTTACAACACTAGTTAATCATATGAATACCCATAAAATCAACAATTTACCCTATCACAAGAATTTTACAGAGAAATAGGAGAAGAGAAAACTAGAACTTTAAAACTTAAAAAAAAAGTAGTAGAATACCTTGATTGTAGAAGATGATGGCTATCCCTTTTGATTATCAAACTTCTTTTCCCCAATTCTTTTCTCAAATTCTCTAGCCTTTCTTCATCTCTTCTTTTCTCTCTCACTTTTCTTCTTCTCTTCTTCTTCTTCCTCTGAGTCTTTTTTTTCTTCCTAACTCTATCTAGCGTACTAGATATCTAACGTATGATAATAATAATAATAATATTAAATATATAATATAATACTAACTTAACTGACATCAGTTATGTTTATTTGAAAATCAAAAGCCATAAGGCTTGTTTGGCTAACCACTAAAAATAATCAATTAACCCTTATGCCTTGTTTGGTAAAACACAATTAGAATAAAGACTTAATAAGCAATAGGCCTTATTTGGCAAAACTGAATTAAAACACCTTTAAGTTATTTTAATAACACCTTTGTAAAAGGTTATTTCCCACCTTTTTATTAAATTATTACAACACATAAATCAATACCACAAAATTAGAATTACAAATTCAAATAAAAGGATAATAATTCAATTAATCAAAACTTTCCAACTTAATAATTAAATTAAATTAGAATAAAATAATTTATTCCCTTAATTATTTATTTAAAAAATAATTAACCAAATCGAATCAAATTTGAACAATTACAAATTCAACCATAAACACATCCATTAAATACTTAAATAATTCAATAAATATTAAATATAACAATTAAAATTCTGGAATGTTACATCATTCCTTCCTTACAAGGATTCTATCCCCAGAATCATAACTCAAACAATTCATTCGTCACATTC
Source organism: Panax ginseng (assembly GCA_020205605.1). Taxonomy (NCBI): domain Eukaryota; kingdom Viridiplantae; phylum Streptophyta; class Magnoliopsida; order Apiales; family Araliaceae; genus Panax; species Panax ginseng. The sequence goes on along the minus strand of CM035128.1, from coordinate 41,405,941 downwards.
TCCCCTACTTACAAAGATTCTGTCCCAAGAATCAAAGACACAGATTAAACAAATAACTCAGGGTAATTCTTCATCATTTCAACTTCGAGTTCCCACGTAGCCTCTTCGACATTATGGTTCCTCCATATTACCTTTATAGAAGGTATCACTTTATTTTTGAGCACTTGTTCTTTCCTGTCAACAATCTGAATAGGAATCTCTTCATAGGACAAGTCTTTCTCAAACTGCAATGGTTCATACTCGATCACGTGCTTGTAATCAGACTTATATGGTCGTAACACCGAAACATGAAAAACATTATGAATATTTTGCAATTCTGGTGGTAGAGCTACCTCGTAAGCCACCTCCCCAACTTTTTGCAGCACTTCGAAGGGTCCAATAAACCTCGGGCTTAGTTTTCCCTTTTTACCAAATCGAATTTTCCCCTTCCAAGGTGAAACTTTTAGGAAAACGTAACTTCCTACGTCAAATTCACGATCTTGTATGTGTTGATCGGCATATTTCTTTTGTCTGTCTTGAGCCACTATCAATCTTATTCTGATAAGTTTGACAACCTTAGTAGTTTGTTGTACCAGTTCTGGTCCTAACAGTTGACGTTCACCGACTTCATCCCAAAGACGGTGGAGTTCTCGCACCTCCCCGCCGCATAATGCTTCGTAAGGCGGCATGCCGATGCTTGCGTGGTAACTGTTATTGTAGGAAAATTCCACCAACGGTAATTGTTCATCCCAACTTCCTTTGAAATCCATGACGCATGCTCTCAACATATCTTCCAATGTCTGAATCGTTCATTCACTTTGGCCATCTATTTGCGGATGATATGCCATTCTCATTCGCAACTGTGTTCCCATACATTCCTGTAGTCTCTTCTAGAAGTTTGATGTGAATCTCGGATCTCTATCTGGCACAATTGACACTGGAACTCCATGTCTTGCAACGATCTCTTTAACATATAACCTTGCCAGCTGATCAAGATTAAATCTAATTTTTATTGGGAAAAAGTGTGCAGATTTTATCAATCTATCCACTATCACCCAAATTGCATCGTATCTTTTCTGAGTCGTTGGGAGACCTACCACAAAATCCATTGTGATATGTTCCCATTTCCATTCCGGTATCTTTAACGGTTGAAGTAACCCGCTTGGTCTTTGATGCTCGGCCTTGACTCTCTGACATGTCAAGCACTTTGTAACTCATTCTGCAACGTCTCTCTTTATATTTGGCCACCAAAAATGTCACCGCAAATCTTGATACATCTTCATACTTCCCGGATGAATCGAATATCTTGAGTTATGAGCTTCTGTCAAGATGTCCTCTTTAATATCTGGTACTGCTGGAACCCAGATTCGTCCCTCGAATCTCAGCATTCCATCAGTATCAACCATATATTTTACTTCTTTTCCCTCGGCCACACTTTCTCTTATTTTTCTGCATTCCTCATCTTGCAGCTGAGCGTTCTTCACTTTGTCCACCAAAGATAGACTGGCTTCCATCTGGTATAATTTTCCATCGGATTCTTTTGGAAATTTGATTTCCAACTCTATCCTTGACATTGTTGTAATAAGCTCCTCCTTATCAATTAACATCATCAACTTTTCTCTGCCTTTCCTACTCAAGGCATCTGCAACCACAATTGCCTTGCCTGGATGATAAAAGATCTCACAATCGTAATCCTTTATCAATTCCATCCATCTCCTTTGACGCATGTTCAGGTCCTTCTAAGTGAAAATGTACTTTAGACTTTTATGGTCTGTGTAGATCTCATATTTTTCTCCATAGAGATAGTGTCTCCATATTTTTAAAGCAAACACAACTGCCGCCAACTCTAAATCATGAGTCGGATACCCTTTTTTGTAGTCTTTCAATTGCCTTGATGTATACGCCATAACTTTTCCGTTCTGAATAAGGACACGTCCTAATCCCTTGTGTGATACTATGTGGTAATGACAACACAGGTGCCATACTTAGCTTCTTTTTTAATTCCTAAAAACCTCTTTCACATTTCTCCGTCCAACCAAATTTTACAGATTTCCTCGTCAAATTTGTCAACGGAGTGGAAATCTTGGAGAAATCCTGGATAAACCTTCTGTAATACCCTGCCAATCCCAAGAAACTTCTTACTTCTGATGGAGTTCCTGGTTGTTCCCAATTTATCACAACTTCGACCTTTGATGGATCCATCGAGATTCCATCCTTGTCAATTACGTGCCCAAGAAATTGTACACGTCTAAACCGTAATTCACATTTAGAGAATTTTCGTACAACTTTTCCTTTCTTAGCATCTCCAGCATTAGACGTAAGTGTTGCACATGTTCTTCTTGAGTTCTAGAATACACCAGAATATCGTCGATAAACACCACCACAAACTTGTCTAAAAATGGTTTAAACACCACATTCATCAAATCCATGAACGCCGCTAGGGCGTTTTTGTCATACCAAAAGACATCACCAAAATTCAGTAATGTCCATACCGAGTTCGAGAATGTCGCCTTGAGACATCCTCCTTCCTTACTTTAGGTTGGTGATACCCACTCCTCAAATCTATTTTCGAGAAATATCTAGCACCCTTCAACTTGTCAAATAAATCATCTATTCTCGGCAATGGATATTTATTCTTAATAGTTACTTTGTTTAACTTCCTATAATCAATGCAAAGACGCATTGACCCATCCTTCTTCTTTATGAATAACACCGATGCTCCCCATGGTGACACACTCGGCTGGATGTATTTCTTGTCCAACAGCTCTTGTAGTTGTACCATCAGTTCCTTCATCTCTATCAGAGCCATTCTGTACGGGGCTTTCGATATCAGAGCGGTTCCTTGCGCTAAGTCGATCACGAACTCGATTTCTCTGTCAGGCGGAAGTCCTAGCAAATCCTCTGGAAACACGTCCACAAATTCCCTAACCACTGGTATTTCTTCTAGTTTCGCACCATTCTTCTGAGTATCAACTATGTAAGCTAAATAACCCACACAGCCTTGACTCAATAACTTATTGGCCTGCATAATTGTCAGACATCTCATTTGTCTAGGCGATTTGCTACCATTGAAAACTACCTTTGACGGAGTCATAAGGTTTACACATTTCTTTTGGCAGTCAATTATTGCTCCACAATTGAACAACCAATCCATTCCCAAAATAACATCAAACTCTCCAAGCCTAATCGAAATTAAATCTACCATCAAGATATTTCCCTTAATATTCACCCTACAGTTCTTGTATACGAACCTAACAGGAATTACTTCCTTATTCGCAATTTCTATGTTTAAAGGGAAATTCAATTCTTCACTAGGCAATCCTAATCTCATAGCAAATTCATCAGATATAAATGAGCAAGTAGCACCCAAATAAAATAATACATAAGCATCAATATCATTGATTGGGATAATACCTGACACCACATCCTTTGATTGCACAACATCTTGCACAGTCATGTTGAAGGTTCTGGTTGTGGGTTTGTTTGACGCCGTTGGCCCAGTAATGGCCCAAGTACCACCACTGCTACCTCCCTTGCTTCCTTTTGTTTCTCCAGCTTTCTTCTTGGGGCACTCACGAGCAAAGTGATCCTTGGACCCACAAGTGTAGCAAACATTCTTCTTGGGTTGATTGCAATTTAGGGCAATGTGACCCTCCTGGCCATAATTAAAGCATACACGCTTCCCCATCAAGCATACACCCTTGTGAAACTTCCCACATGTAGCACATGCTTCAAACTTCTTATTCTGCCGGCTACCTTGTTGATTCCCAGCACCCACATTTCCATTCCACTTTCTTTTCAGGTTATTATTACCATTTCAACTACCACCACCTCCATTCTTCACCTCCACTTCATTCTTCTTCTTTTTCTATTCCTGATTAAACTTGGTTACCGTCTCGCCTCCACCTTCAACGAGAATGGCCTTTTCTATTACGGCTACAAAAGTCTTCAACTGGAACAAGGAAAACCTACTAAACAACCAGGGCTTCAGTACCTATTCAAATCTCTTTGCCTTACATTCATCTGTGCTGACTAGATATGGCGCAAACCTCGCCAACCCATTGAATTCACGGCATACTCCGACACCGTCATCGTTCCCTACTTCAGTTCTAAAAAATGTACTTCTAACTGGCTTTTCGAACTCTCTGGGAAATAGGTCTCGAAGAAAATCTCCTTAAACCTTTCCCAAGTCATAATTCCTGGTCCCTCCCGAGTTTTATTGGCCTGCTACCAATAACTAGCCTCTGCTTTCAATATGAATGTTGCAAAAGCAGTCTTCTGGTTATCCTCTACCCTAGCCACATCAAAAACCTTCTCAATTTCCATGATCCAGGTCTGTGCTTCAACTAGATTCATGGACCCACGAAATTCTGGTGGTCAAACCACCTTGAAGTCCTTAAACGTAGCACCTTAGTTCTGAGGTTGATTCTGTGGTTGATTTGCAAAGGCACTTTGCACACAAGAACGCGTCACCATTGTTGAACGGAGTTAGCTTCAACATTATTGTTGTTGGTTCCTTCAGTGGTTCTCTGTCGGGGTGGTTGACGTCTTGGAGGCATTTTCTGTTAAAAAAATACACTCATTAGATTATTACTCAACTCTTTCAAGTAACTTCTAATTAACTTGCCCCCAAAATAATCACCACATAACACATAACACTTTAGATAAAAGAAGATAATAACTTTTATTCATTCTTAATTCTTTGAAAACATCATAACAATAGCATCACTGCTTTTTACATTATTTTCCTGAACTACTAAAGTTTCAGGACATCATCATCATATCCAATAAGTTGCATAACACTAGGGATTTACATAATACTTATCATAACATAAATCATAAATGAAGTACACTTCCTAAGTTGTTCTATTAAGATACTGCAAAGCCTTACGACGCCCTTCTTCCATAATTCGGAACATGGTTCGACGATCTAGTATGTACGAGGGTAGCGTCTCGAACTGAATTGGGTAACCCATGACCCAATCCTGAGCTTGATTGATTGCGATGTTGAATATGTTATCCATTTCCTGCATCTTCATTCTCTTTGCTTGTGCGTCTCCCCGCTTATTTCTACCGTTGATGAAACTTCTTCCTGACGTGTTTTTTGGCTCTTGCCCTTTTTGCAGACTCTTCTCTCAACTTGCTCTTCAACTCTGCAATCTCTGCTCTCATTTGGTCGCTCTCTTCTTCAGTGTGAACCAACTTCTCTTCAAAATTGTTCAATCGTTCTTCTCGATCCTGGATCTCATCGTCCTTCTGTGCCATCGAGGTTTGTTGTTCAGCTACTATCTCTTGCAATTCCTCGACAGTATCTTGAAGTTCCACATTACGGTCTTGCACCTCATCGTATATACGGCCAGCTATCGAGTTAAGTGGATTCCTTTCCTCCTCGTCCTCTTCATCCGTCTGTGGCAGCTCCACGGGATCTTCCTCATCCATCTCTATCTCATCATCCTCATCAGGTACTCTCTCCTGCTCAACTACTGTGACCAACGGAACTGTTTCCCGTGGTAGTAATTGTTCCCAAACTACATGAATATCTCGAGGCTCCTCCTCCCTAGCTTGACTGGATCCTCCTATATTAGACATCCTATCAACCAAAGTTTAAGTTTTAATTACTAATCAATACTACTCGACTCTCACAAGCACATAAGTTATAAACACATAAGCACATAAGTGTTTTATTACTTCTTCCTTAAAACTCGATAAGAGTTTATCATCACCATCTTTTCGAAGGTTACTTCCTAAGGCTTTTCCCCACCTAAGGTTCATAACCTAAGGCTTTGATACCAACTTATGACACCTCCAAACCCAGGTACTTCATTCCCACAGGATTTGGTGTTCACTTAATCAAACATTCATATCTAACTACCCAATCACAATAAAAACTGGATAAATAATATCTTTCCTATTAAAGGGTTACATAATAAAATCTCCCAGGTTGTCTAACCTTTAAATACAATCATGCAAATGCGGAATTAAAATTATTACATAACATCATTATTAAGAAGTCTAAGATCATCACAATAAATAAAAGTACAAATCAGCATCACTTGTACAATTTTCCCTTTCTTTTGCTAGTTGAAGGTTCATCTACCTTCTCCACTTTAGCTGCAATGAGTTTATAAATATGCAAGAGTGAGCAAAACAATTGCTCACTGGATAAAATAATGAATCACAGATGAATAACAATAATAACTGCCAATGAGTAGGCTCATCAAAACGAGATAGTATTCTAACAATGATAATCAGGAACTGAAATCCAAAGTATGAAATAAACATTACCGAGGGTCATAAGACCATGAATTATGTCCACAATTCCGAGTAATCTTTTAACTCCAACTTTAACAGTCATAAGACTATAAGGACTCCTCGTACTTAGGGGGATCAGCCCTTCGTACCATGTATTGTGCACAAACATTTAACGCTACGCGTAAGTTATCCCCTAATAATAGGGTTGTTCATCTCAGTATTTAGAGTACAAGTCCGCACCAAAGAGAGTTTGGTTTGGATAAGCTTTCAGGGGTAATTTGAAGTTCAACGATCATCAACTAGAGGACTAGTTGAATTAATACCAATAACATCATACTATAGAATACTCGTAATTGAATTGTCATGGTAAATTAAAATCATGCTTTAAGAATAATCTAATAGCATACAACTTGAATAACTTTAACACACCTTGCTTGAACAATATTTAAGCCAAGGTTATTTGCCACCTTTTTATTAAATTATTACAACACATAAATCAATACCACAAAATTAGAATTACAAATTCAAATAAAAGGATAATAATTCAATTAATCAAAACTTTCCAACTTAATAATTAAATTAAATGAGAATAAAATAATTAATTTCCTTAATTAATTATTTAACAAATAATTAACAAAATCGAATCAAATTTGAACAATTACAAATTCAACCATAAACACATCCATTAAATACTTAAATAATTCAATAAATATTTAATATAACAATTAAAATTCTGGAATGTTACAACTGCCACGAAGTGAACTCCTGTGTAGGATAAAATGTAAAATATATATATATATATATATATATATATATATATATATATATATATATATATAAGTAAGTAAAACCTTTCTGATATAAATCCATTCTCATCGGATATGTCCGATAACAATTATATATATATATATAAGCAAATAAATGCTCCAGACATAAGTCTAGGCTCAATCGAGGCATAACTCGATAATGTTAGTCCATATATAAAATATGTACATATATATAAGTATATATATACAGACAGAAAATGAAAACTACGGACCGAAGTCCGGGCAAACACACACAACACGACTCTCAATGTGTATAACAGTGTGTGCTAATATGAAAAGAAAGGCTTTATAGAATGTAAGACGACTTACAGTGGGCTGCCAATGTAGACTTCTATGACTCTATATGGATAAACACTCAGCTCCCGCCGGATAAAAGTATAGCTATATGTGAGTTAACAGATGTTTAAAGTGAGGAAACACTCAATATGGGTGTGTACAAAGTAAATTGGACAGGACTTCCTTGCCTTTTCTCTCTCTTTTCTCTCCCAAATGGCTGACCCCAAGGTCTATATTTATAGACTGATGGTCGCAGTACATTCGCGGCAGCCAGTTACTATACTACTAATTTGGTCGTGGTGCATCCGGGCCTAGCGGGTCCCGTCGTCTCGAAGTACGTGCACTCGTGCACTGTAATGTCCGCTCGAACTTACAGAACTTCAATCCAAGCATCCGAACGAGGTATATGTGACCTTCTTTGGACCGCTTGTGTCGAGAGTTACGCAATGTCATGGATTAGAGGTTGTACAAAGTCAGGAAGAGGGGTCCATGCCCACGGTCTTCAAGCTTCAAATTCTATCCAAGGTACTGCCATGCATAATAGTCACTTGGGATTGTAACTCCTAGGTTCTTGTGGGACATCGTTGGATGTATGTATGTATGAAGTGTTGAGACGACGCGTAGGTGTTGAAGGGGCAAGATGACGTTTGACTCTTCGCCGGGGTTATCGCCGGTTTGAGTTGAAAGCAGACGTTGCTCAGGGTTACATCTGAGATTGGACTACTTGTTTGTATACCGCAATGTCATCTTGTGAGAGGAAATGTTGAGGTGGTAAGATGACGTTTGACTCCTCACCGGGGTTATCACCGGTTTAAGCTAAAAGTAGACGTTGCTCAGGGTTACACCTGAGATTGGACTACTGCAAATGTTTGAATGCTGCAAGGTCATCTTGTGAATGTGCCTGTCTACCCGGTGTTAGCTCCGGGTTTGAGGTATGTGTGCCTCGACAAAAGGTTTGAGCTTGAAACTGATAGCATGTATTTGAAATAAGCATTTCTGGAGTTATCAACGGAACTGTAACAACACTCCTTGGGGTTATCGCCAAGGATGAAACTCGGGGTTATCTCCGAGGTTAGAAATGATCCTTCCGGTGTGTGTTCCGGGTTTAGAAATGATGTTCCCGGTGTGTGTCCCAGGTTTTGAGATTGAACTTCCAGTAGTATCCGGAATGGATGTAAGCTGTCTTCTAGTGTTATCTCCGAAAGATGAATCTGCCCTCCTGTAATGTCAGAATCGATGTAGGCGTGCAGAAAATTTCGAGTGTCTACAGATGCCCCTCTTTATCATATTCATGCAATGCAAGGCATGGATAGGATAAAGAATACTAGACACTTGAAATGCATGTTAGGTAAACATGATGTTATATGCAGCAACATGATGCAAATGTATGATGCATGATTGTCAGTTATTCTTGTTGGGATGACAATCAGTGATGGCTTGGACATGCGATCCAAGTCTTCAAGGATGTTGACGTTGGGACTATCACCAAAGTCTTGAATCCTAGACACTGGCTTATATTCCATTGAGGTACCTCTTGTGAATAAGAGATCTGTGGGGATAAAGCTTTGTCTGTTTGAGGATGTGTATAACATATTCCCTCATTGTGTCGAGAATTCACGCTAACGATCTGCTGCTTGTCAGTCATTCGACCTTCGTTGATGTGTGTATCACCGGATAGATCCCTGCTGGGTGCATTGTCAAGGTTGCTTGACCTTTATTGATGTATGTGTCAATGGTCGCATTGCGTTGTAACCCCTGCCGGGGATACATGTATAAGTTGCTTTGATGGGTTTACTTTCCATCGGCTGACATGACGTCAAGGTTGCTTGACCTTCATTAATGTGTGTATCAATGGTCGCATTGCATTGTAACCCCCGCCGGGGATACTTGGATGTTTAAAAGATGTGCGTTGTGACCCCTGCCGGGGATACGTGGATAATTTATAGATGTGTGTTGTGACCCCCACCGAGGATACTTCATCAGTTGATAACTTCAGCGTTGTAACCCCTACCGGGGAGGTTTAGCATTTCGTGGTTTTGCATTATAACCCCCGCCGGGGAGGTTTAGGGTTGTGACCCTACAATGAAGGCATCAGACCTTTGTCAGGTACTACCGAGCATGATCTGTGAAAGCTGAGCTCATTGATATAGTATACCTTGCATTTAGGCGAATATCAATGAGATGGCAGGAGTTTAATTCTAACCCGTACAAAACCAGGATTTCAGGCTATTCCGCTTAATTGCGTAACATTTTTATTCCTGATTTGGCCTTTTCAGCTTGTGAGACCTCCTTTGCAACTCTAACTGGGGAGAGCCGGAGGTGTGGGACCCACATAGGAGTGCCTCAGGTATACCTGCAATAGCCGCAGGTAGGGCTGCGGCCAACCGTGACTATGTAGAGCCCAAAGGTTGCTTTCATAAGTCATTTTCAAGCTGCGCTGTGAAGGAAATCTAAGAGCTCTTCTTCAGATCTGATGAGTTCAGGCAACTTTCTGCATATTCTGCCACCGTACAAGCGTTCTTCACTGTCCTGGTAACGTATGCATGTATTTTTTTCCTGTTTCTATCCGTTAGAAAATGACTTATAGCAAATGTAGTGAATATGCATGCTGATATGAGTTGATAAAAATATTCAACATAGCAAATGTTAGTATTTAACCATGCTGAACATAATGATGTGAAAAAATTTAACTTTTGAAATAGTCAAATTGGCACCTATTACCGTCATTTCTTATCTTATTTGAGGACAAATGAGTAAAGGTAGAAAAGCAAAACAATCCTGGTAATTAGACTACACTTACGGATTTTTTTACTGTGATGTGATAATGGATGTAGGATGTATATGACTGTGTATAGGTGTGCTACTGAATGGCCACCTAGTCATGCCTATGTGCATGTGGATAGTCCCATTTACAAAGGGGGCTATGGCAAAATTTTCCCAAAATGTAGGCATTGAGTAGTCTTGTATTTTTAACTCTACTATAGATGTATGTTAAAACAATGCATGCATGCATGTAATCATAAAATGCATTTTGAAAAGCTCCAGGTAAGAATTTACCACACCCTTTCTGAGGGGAGACTTGTTTTCCAGATATTATGGATCCGGATCAGCTGAGTAGTTCCCATAGGACTACTTCTGGTGTACGGAGGAGGGCTTCTGAAGAGCATCAATGCCGGTCTGTCAGACAGCCTCATCGTTTGGTGGAGGCGGTGATACGTCCTATTCGGGTTGAAGTACCGAATGTCGAGGATGAGGAGGATGATGTACCGATCGAGGTTCCTACTCCTGCAGTACGTGTTCCCCGTAGGGAATTACCAGGTGTTCAAGTGGCGAACTCAGATCTTCTGGGTGACTTGAGTAGGCATCCTTCAGTATACCTGTATGCAAATGAGGTATGAAGTTAGATCTTTAATCTTCCTTATTTCCTATTGGTGAGGAGTCAAGGATTCTGATGTTGATCTGCATTTGATGTAGGTTCCCAGCTTTACACAGCCTCAAGGGAACTGGTTTAGAATCTATTCTATGTAGCAGGCTTTGCATGATGACTACAGAGCGATTGTACATGGCTGGGGATTTTGGATGTTCTTCTCCATTCTTCCCCGTCGCTGTCCCTGGGGTTACCTCAGGGCATTGTCTGAGCGGTGGTTTCACCAGACTCAGTCACTCCATTTACTAGACTGTGAGGTGATGATGACACCGATGGATTGGCGGTTTATCACAGGTATAGAGTTTGGAGGGGATCCAGTGCCTTGCACGGCGGATATTACCCCTACTACTGTCAGATCCTTGTTGGGAGTTCCGGCGGAGGAGCTCAAGGGCAGGACTGTTCGTATGGGTCCTTTGAGTGTAGATGCTATGAGCGGGCTGTTGAGTGAGCCCATACCCGATGATGGGAGAGTCAGGGATCGCATTCTTCGACGATTGTTCCCGATGATCATTAGGGGCTGCTTCATAGCAGATAATTCCTCTACGGTGTCCTTCATTTTGATCAGTGCCACTCGACACGTGGACCATATAGGAGACTATGATTGGGGTTCCTACACCTTTGCCTACTTCCTCAGGGGAATGCGCATGCAATCGCAGGGCTTGACCGAGGCGTGGTTAGGATTCTACCCATTCCTGTTGGTGAGTATTTCTCTTGTCTTTTCCCATATATAGGTTAAGAGTGTTGACTGACAGCAGATGTTGCCTTTGTGTTGGCAGTTTTGGGCCTATGAGAGGGTTCCCTGTTTGCGTCCTATGAGTGTGCTAGGTTTAGACACCTATCCACGAGGACGGAGATGGCATCATTCCATACTGGCGGAGGTCCCTGTTGCTGAGGGTTTCACTTATTGTTGCCTACAATTGGAGTCGTTGATAGCTGATGTCATCACATAGATTCCCTACTCTGGATAGCATTTGGGAGTTGGATTTGAGGATGGGCACCTAACTGGAGTTGAGTACGTCATTTCCACTCGCAGATTCCGGTCTTTACAGATGGAGGATGGGAGCTCTATTTAGGAGAGCGTGCTATCAGGAGCACTACAGGAGAGATCCGTATGCCGATCTTGCCTCCTTATTGGCCTGTTTCACAGTCACCCGTCATTGACATCCCATTGATGGGGATTGACGGTTTTACATTGTCAAAGGGCCCCTAGTCTCAGGAGATGTTCCAGCATTGGTGTATCCCTCATACTATTGTAGCTCAGACCCGCGCCATAAAGTTTATGGGGGATATGGTTCCAGGATCCGTGATGATGACGGATTGGCTAGCCTGGGTCAGAGATCGGACTCATGTGCCATGATTGATGATTGACCCAAGAATCGATTGGGACATGTGACACCCCAAAATAGGTATACAACACCCATTACGAAGTCGTCAAATACATGGTATGAAAGCAAACTACAACTTCAATAATATAATTGTCGTGCAAAATACGACAACACATACTGTGAGTTTAAATACAAATATTGTCTTCTAGAAAATATCCACACTCAAATAAGTCCTCATTACAATTATTCATACACTATTTTACAGAAATAGTGAGGACTGCTAAAACATCTTTCTAGAACCATCACTCCATACCCCGACTAGATCCTGCTATGTTCTCACCTCCTGAGAAAAAAAATGGAACAAAAAGGAAAAGAGTGAGCTCAACTAGCCCAGTAAGAATATTATGACTAAGATAATATACAACAAATTATCATTAGTCTTCAACAGGGAAAAATCTGATAGAATATAATAGATAACAAGTTTTAGATTAATATTCTACAGCGGAAACAACAATCCAATAGAAGAGTCAAGTAGAGAATGAGTTCTACTATCTTCTAAGATTTAAAAGTTCATCATCAATATTTTATCCCTGTAACAACAATAAATATACATCTTTAATCAAATATTCATCTTTGCACTACAGGCCAAAGATACTCATTTGTATCACCAGTTCGTCATGTTCATCTTAACACCTGTTCATCTTTGCACTACGGGCCAAAGATATTCATCAGTTAATCAATCATCTTTACACTACAGGCCAAAGATATTCAGTAATATCATCATTTAGGACTGAGGATGATGAAAAATATCTTAAAGAAAACAAATCTAGTGAGACAGAAGGACAAATATTAGGGATTCGTATAACAGTTTATCCAAGATCAATAATACTTCATAATAACCAATTGTGAAGCAGAATTCAAAAATAAAGATCAAAACATGGATACAATCAGAGATAGTAACCATAATAGACATCTTGGACAAAAAGGAAAATTTTCATTTTTCGGTGAATAGTGCCGTATTCGTGAATAGTGCCCTATACATGAATAGTAACCCCGACACAAAAAGGTAGAATTTCCACAATAAAATTCATATCAATATTTCGGCATAATGATATTGAAGAAAATAATATCATTTAAGAAGAAAATAACATCCCTTACCTCAAAATAACCGTACTTCTGATTGAATTTCTGATATAGTGCTGACAAAAACTTGCATTGAATAACAACTCTGAAAGTCTCAAAATACTCACAAAAATACGCTCGATAATCTAGAGAGAAAGAAAACTTGTTTCTGGTGTGATTTTTAATTCTAACCTAAGCGTCTATTTATAGAAAAATGCTAGAACACCATAGGAGACTAAAATAATAAAATATTATTATTTTAAAACTAATTTCTACGCATGCCTAAAGACCAAGACTAGAATGCCATTTCTAAAAAATCCCAGCAGCCCACGTTTTCAAACAAAAGTGGGTCCCACCCATAATTTAATAAAAATTATTTTATTTTTCGAAAGATCAGTAATTCATAGAAAATAACCCGTTTATCAGAAAAATACGAATTTTATGTCCATTCCACATGAAATCGAATTCTCTACAACTTTGTATCTTTGAGTTTTTCCAAATTCCAAACAGAAAGTATCCGAAATTCATAAACGGATGAATTTTAATACCTCCCTTCTAACAAAATACTGATAAAATACCTCAACATTAATTCCTTTATTTATAACCACGTAAAATAAATAATTTCATCATTTATATCTACATCAAATAAATATTTCCTTATAAATAATTAATTATTCATAAATAATATTACAGAACCACAATTATGACAACCAGGCCGTTCTTAGGAAAGAGGGGGCTTTCCGATAAGGATTTCTCCTTACTGGCGCACAATTAGGTGACCAAACCTCTCCTTGACAGAACTTTCTAGATATTGCCAATAATGCTATCTAATAATATTATTCAAATAATATGAATTATTGATCTGATAATGGGAAATACTGTGTAGTGACAATTATTGAAACAACAATAATATAAAATATCAACGCAGCAATTATTGAATCAATAAAATAAAATATTGAACAGTAACTACTGTAACAATTATTGAGTAATGCCTTCTTACATATGAATCAATAATTCAATAATGTTTGTGCTGCAATCTGGTGTCTTCTTGTGCAACCACGCAGTATCGTATTTTAACCACCGTGTATTCCAACAAAGTGTTAATTGCAGTAACAATTACTGCCAATTATTTGTAAAAACTCATACTTTGTCATTTTCCTTCATCCAATCGTTTTCCGTTATGGGACCCATAAATGGCTGCGCCGTCGTATGAATATTCCTTGACAACAAGAATATTCCATGATCAAACGAATATTCCCCGACAACAATGAATATTTTATAACCACTTGCTTATTTTGCAAAATTTGCACATTTCACCCATAACCAAAGTATTATATCAAATTAACACCTTATTAATTTAGAATAATGAATAGAGAAAATTCAATTTTATTTATAATAAGTTGGGGTCTTACAACCTCCCCTCCTTATAAAATTTTGTCCTCGAAATTGACATACGTACCTGGTGTTTCGAACAAGTGAGGGTACCTCACTTTCATTTCCGATTCTAACTCCCAGGTCATTTCTTCAATAGCATGGTTCCTCCACAAAACCTTAACTTGTGGTATAACCTTAGTGCGTAGGACATGCTCTTTCCTATCCAAGATCTTAACAGATACCTCCTCGTACGTTAAATCTTTGGCTATCTTGTCTGGTTCTAACTCAATAATGTGGTTCGAGTCTTTCACATATTTACGAAGCATAGATATGTGAAAAACATTATGAACACGAGATATGTTTGCAGGTAATGCGAGTCTATAGGCCACATTTCCTATTCGGTCAAGAATCTCAAATGGACCAACAAATCTTGGATTGAGCTTTCCTCTCTTTCCAAATCCTGTAACTCCCTTCCATGGAGCAACACGTAACAATACATGATCCCCAATATTAAATTCCACGTCCTTTCGATGAAGATCAGCATAAGTCTTTTGTCGATCCTATGCCGTTTGTATACGTTGTCGAATCATTTGGATCTTTTCTGTAGTCAAGCGTACCAACTCTGGTCCCAACAGAGTTGTTTCACCCACCTCGTCCTAGCATACTAGAGAGCGACACTTTCGTCCATACAACGCCTCAAATGGAGCCATGCCTATAATTGCTTGATAACTGTTGTTGTAGGAGAATAATTCCACCAGTGGCAAATACTTATCCCAACTCCCTTTGAAGCTTAGTACACAGATTCTTAATAGATCTTCAAGAGTTTGAATAGTCCTCTCTGACTGTTCGTCCGTTTGAGGATGGTATGCCGAACTGAATCGTTAATCCGTGCCCATAGTTTTCTGCAAGCTAACCCAAAATCGTGAAGTGAATCTTGGGTCACGATCCAAAACTATGGATACTGGCATGCCATGCAATCTCACAATCTTGTTCACGTATATACGAGCAAGACGTTCAAGGGAATAAGTCTCACGTATCGGTAAGAAATGAGCAGACTTGGTTAATTTATCAACAATAACCCAAATCACATCTATACCTTAAGAAACATTGGGAAGACCTGTAACGAAATCCATGGTAATGTGTTCCCACTTCCATTCCAAAATCTCAAGTGGTTGCAATGGACCTTTTGGCACTTGATGCTCCGCCTTTACACGTTGACAAGTTAAACACCTTAAGATAAACTCTGTGATCTCTCTCTTCATATTGTTCCACCAAAAAGTATGTCGAATATCATGATACATTTTGGTACTCCTAGGATGGATTGCAAATGGGGTGTTGTGTGCCTCCATTATGATTCTATGCTTCAAGTCAGAATCGTTAAGAACATAAAGTCTAGAGTTGACTCGAAGTATTCCTTCTTCATCGATTCTTGCTTCTGGAATAGCACCTTCTTGCACTTTCTTCTTCATACACATCAGCCCTAGGTCCGTAGCTTGAACAGCTTTAACTTTATCGATTAAAGTCGGTTCTACTCATATATTCGCCATCATCACGTGGGTCCCTGGAGTCTTTAATTGTATCTCCATCCTTTGCAAGTCATATAAAATGGGCCTTCGTGTTGACAATATTGCACTCGTACTCGCATATGATCTTCTACTCAATGCGTCAGCTACTTCGTTCGCTTTTCCAGGATGGCATTGAATGGTCTGATCGTAATCTTTCAATAGCTCGAGCCAATGTCGTTGCCGCATGTTGAGTTCCTTTTGGATAAAGAAGTATTTGAGGCTTTTATGATCCGTATAGATCTCCACTTTCTCCCCATATAGGTAGTGTCTCCAGATTTTCAACGCGAAAACGACTGCTGCCAACTCTAGATCATGAGTAAGATAATTCCTCTCATTCTTTGAGTTATCGTGAGGCATAGGCTATGACTTTCCCATGTTGCATGAGAACACATCCTAACCCTTTACCTGAAGCATCGCTGTAGATAACAAATCCATCCGAACCAGATGGTATTGCCAAAATAGGTGCCGAAATGAGTCTCCTCTTGAGCTCTTGAAAACTCTTCTCACATTCCTCGCTCCATACGAATTTTGTATCTTTCCGAAATTTGAGTTAGCGAGATAGCGATTCGAGAAAATCCTTCCACGAATCTCCGATAATAACCCGCTAAGCCTAGAAAGCTGTGTACTTCGGTCACCGACTTCGGTTGCTCCCAACTTTGTATTGCTTTAATCTTCATCGGGTCAACAGATACTCCATGTTTTGACACCACGTGCCCAAGGAATGCTACTTCTTCAAGCCAGAACTCGCATTTCTTTAGCTTGGCATAAAGCTTGTTTTCACGAAGCCTTTCAACTATCAGCTTTAAATGGTGCTCATGATCTTCACGGCTTTTGGAATAGATGAGGATGTCATCAATAGAGACAACAATGAACTAATCCAACTATTCCTTGAATACACGGTTCATCATATCTATAAAAACAGCAGGAGCATTAGTTAATCCAAAATACATGACTAAGAATTCATAATGCCCGTACCGAGTTCTGAAGGCAGTCTTTGGAATATCCTCAGTTTTAATCTTCAGCTGATGATATCCAGAATGAAGGTCGATCTTTAAAAAGAATTGTGCTCCTTGCAACTGGTCGAATAGGTCATCAATGCGAGGTAACAGATACCTATTCTTGATGGTGACATGGTTTAATTCTTGGTAGTCAATACAAAGTCGCATACTCCTGTCTTTCCTCTTTACGAATAAAATCAGGGAGATGTACTAGGATGAATGAAACCGATGTCTAATAACTCCTGTAGTTGGACTTTTAACTCATGAAGTTCAATATGAGCCATTTGATATGGGGTTTTAGAAATGGGTTTTGTACCCGGTTCAAGGTCAATAAAGAATTCAACATCACGTTCTGGGGGTAGACCGAGAAGTTCTTCAGGAAATAGATTAGGAAATTCTCTAACAACAGAAATATTATCCAAATCTGACTTGTCTTTATTCAAATCCATAACATGGGCTAAGAAAGCTTGGCATCCGTTTTTCAATAAACGAATAGGTTTATGGCTTGATATGATAGTGACTGATTTTAGTGGTTTAGTTGTTTGAATTCGTATGATAGGTTGGTTAGGAATATGAAAACTAACAACCTTACGAAAACAATCAATTTTGGCATGATGAGTGGTTAACCAATTAATCCCTAAAATCACATCAAAAGCAAGTATCTTTAAAGAAATAAGATCAATAGGTAATGTGATTGTGCCAACTTATATCAAGCAAAATTTATAAACTGTAGATGTAACGAAGGTTTCACCCAATGGAATTTCAACAAATAAGTCAAAGTCTAATTTCTCCGGAGTCAAGTTTAAACGTTTAGCACAAGCAGGAGAGATAAAAGAATGTGTAGAACCGGTATCTAGTAAGGTATAAACTTCGCAAAAGTTTATGATAAGCTTACCCGTGATCACCTCGTTCGGGTTCCTCATATTTTGGCCAGTCACGACAAACGCTCTTCCAGGAACTGCTGATTTTGACTTATCCGAGACAGCTTTTGGATACCATCCCCGCTAAACTTGGTTTTTCTACAGAACACTCTCGGGCTATATGACCCTCCTTTCCACAGTTATAAAATACCTTGGATTGTTGTGGGCAGTTTGGGCTGATATGTCCCTCTTTCCCGCATTTATAACACACGACCAGGTGGTCGATTCTCCTCCCTAGCAATAGTTGATCTTTGGTGTTCTTCTGCGATGTCTTCCGTCATTGTTGAATCTCCTCTTTTTAAAATTTCCACTAGACTCACCTCTTCTATTATCATGGCCACGATTACCACCCGAGTGGTTACCGCTTTTGTCCGTATTCTTCCCTCCTCATTTGGTTATCATCGCTCGAGGAGTATTTGTTGTCCCCCAGTATGACCACTGGTTGTGATCCCTCGGTTGAGTTTACTCATTATCTCACTCTAATAATTGAGCCCTGTTGACAACATCTGAATAAAGAGAAAATTTATGAGAGAT
This sequence comes from Panax ginseng, assembly GCA_020205605.1. NCBI lineage: Eukaryota > Viridiplantae > Streptophyta > Magnoliopsida > Apiales > Araliaceae > Panax > Panax ginseng. The sequence goes on along the minus strand of CM035128.1, from coordinate 41,387,342 downwards.
AAGGTATTAACGAATCTCGGGTTTTAGACCTCTCAGAAACATCCGCGTCATACATTCCTCATTCTCTACCAAATGAGGTACAAACCAGGATAACTCCGCGAACTTTGCCTCGTACTGAGACACCGTCATGTTGTTCTGTTCCAGTCTAATAAAATCTACCTCCTTCATATGACGAATACTTTCAGGAAAGTACTTGTCATTGAACAGTTTTTGAAATCTTTCCCAAGACATGTTGAGTGCGGCTGGCTGGGTACGCTTCACATATTCTCACCAGTAATCTGCCTCTCCATAGAACATAAAGGTGGGGAATGGAACCTTCTGTTCCTCCGTGCATCCCAAGACATCGAATATCTTGGTAATTTGCTTGACCCACGTTTCCGCCTTAATCGGATCGGGCTTTCCCCAGAAATCTGGTGGTCCCAAATCCTTGAATCGCTTGGTTGTGACTAACTAGCTGCGTTGCTATCACTTCCACCCATATTTTGTACACGAGTCTCCTAAATTCGATTTTGCATGAACTACAAAAAGCTCCTAAACATTCCATCATTCATCGTTTGCTCGATGGCGTTGTTTATGGGAGGAATATTGTCTTCTGTTGCACGTTCTCTCTGGTTTGTGACTAAAGGTTGTTCCACAGTCTTATACACTCCATTGTTAACGTTCTCGTACCATTCATTTTAACATCGCCATAAAACAAGTGTTAATTAAACAAATTAACATAGCACATAATATCCCTATATTATGACCGACCAATAAATAAGCTTAGATAGGACACACTAGCGAAGGATTTATTCATCTCTCCCCTCTTTGTTCTATTCCCCAATCTCCGCCAGAGACCATATCCCTAAGCTTTGATACCAACTGTGACGCCCCCAAAATAGGTATACAACACCCATTCTGAGTCGCCAAATACATGGTACAGAAAGGAAACTACAACTTCAATAATACAATTGTCGTGCAAAATACGATAACACATACTGTGACCCCCCAAAATAGGTATACAACACCCATTCTGAGTCACCAAATACATGGTACAGAAAGCAAACTACAATTTCAATAATACAATTGTCGTGCAAAATACGACAACACATTCTGTGAGTTTAAATACAAATATTATCTTCTAGATAATATCCACACTCAAATAAGTCCTCATTACAATTATTCATACACTATTTTACAGAAATAGTGAGGACTGCTAAAACATCTTTCTAGAACCATCACTATATTCCCCGACTAGATCCTGCTATGTTCTCACCTCTTGAGAAAAAAAATGGAACAAAAAGGAAAAGGGTGAGCTCAACTAGCCCAGTAAAGAATATTATGACTAAGATAATATACAACAAATTATCATTAGTCATCAACAGGGAAAAATCTGATAGAATATAATAGACAACAAGTTTTAGATCGATATTCTACAGTGGAAACAACAATCCATTAGAAGAGTCAAGTAGAGAATGAGTTCTACTATCTTCTGAGATTTAAAAGTTCATCATCAATATTTTATCCCTGTAACATCAATCAATATACATCTTTAATCAATATTCATCTTTGCACTACAGGCCAAAGATATTCATTTGTATCACCAGTCGGTCATGTTAATCTCATCACCTGTTCATCCTTGCACTACGGGCCAAAGATATTAAGTAATATCATCATTTAGGATTGAGGATGATGAAAAATATCTTAAAGAAAACTAATCTAGTGAGACAGAAGGACAAATATTAGGGATTCGTATAACAATTTATCCAAGATCAATAATACTTCATAATAACCAATTGTGAAGCAGAATTCAAAAATAAAGATCAAAACATGGATACAATCAAAGATAGTAACCATAATAGACATCTTGGTCAAAAAGGAAAAATTTCTTTTTTCGGTGAATAGCGTTGTATTCGTGAATAGTGTCGTATACGTGAATAGTAACCCTGACACGAAAAGGTAGAATCTTCACAATAAAATTCATATCAAAAGTGGGTCCCACCCATAATTTAATAAAAATCATTTTATTTTCCAAAACTTCAGTAATTCATAGAAAATAGCCTGTTTATCAGAAAAATACGAATTTTATGTCCATTCCACACGAAATCGAATTCTCTACAACTTTGTGGCTTTGAGTTTTTCCAAATTCCAAACAGAAAATATCCGAAATTCACAAACGGATGACTTTTAATACCTCCCTTCCGACAAAATACTGATAAAACACCTCAGCATTAATTCATTTATTTATAACCACATAAAATAAATAAATCCATCATTTATATCCACATCAAATAAATATTTTCTTATCAATAATTAATTATTCACAAATAATATTCTAGAATCACAAATATGACAACTAGGCCGTTCCCAGGAAAGAGGGGGCTTTCCGATAAGGATTTCTCCTTACTGGCGCGCAATTAGGTGACCAAACCTCTCCTTGACAGAACTTTCTAGACATTGCCAATAATGCTATCTAATAATATTATTCAAATAATATGAATTATTGATCTGATAATGGGAAATACGGTGCAGTGACAATTATTGAAACAACAATAATATAAAATATCAACGCAGCAATTATTGAATCAATAGAATAAAATATTGAACACTAACTACTGTAACAATTATTGAGTAGTACCTTCTTACGTACGAATCAATAATTCAACAATCTTGTGAAATCTGGTGTCTTCTTTGTGCAACCACGCGCGTAGACATCGTATTTTAATCACCAGGTATTCCAATAGTGTTAACGGTAACAATTACGCCGTTATTTGTAAAAACTCATACTTTGTCATTTTCCTTCATCCAACTATTTTTCGTTATGGGGCCCACAAATGGCTGCGCTGTCGTATGAATATTCCCCGACAACAAGAATATTCCACGACCAAATGAATATTCCCCAACAATAATGAATATTTTATAACCACTTGCTTGTTTTTCAAAATTTGCAAATTTCAACCATAACCAAAGTATTATATCAAATTAACACCTTATTAATTTAGAATAATGAATAGAGAAAATTCAATTTTATTTATAATAAGTTGGGGTCTTACAAGACACATCTTTTCATTCGGCATCTGGGCAGAGATCCTTCAGAGGTAGATGCTTTTGATCCTTCCAACTTTGGCGCTGGCCCCTCAAGTGACCCATATGGCTTTGCCGGTGTAGATCCTCCCTTGTATCGGCCTGACATCCCTGTAGATAGAGATCCAGTGACTCAGGAGGAGTTACATCAGATGGACAGTATCGATGATGTAGACATCGACACCATTGATTTTTTCTGATGTATATTTCTCATTATTTCTTTTGATAGGCCTATGTTAGCTGCTGGGTAGCTTCTCCCTATTCTCGCTATATCTTTTGATAGGCCTCTGTTAGATGTTGGGTAGCTTCACCTCATTTCCCTATATTTTAGCTGTACAGAGATGTATTAGATGATGATATACTTAGGAATGTATACACAGTTTTCCATTCCCTATATCATATTGCCATCAATTATATCATACATGTTATTATGTTATGCATATGTATGTATGTCCAGAGATATTTAGCATTGACCCCTGGATGGTCTTATGACACGGCCCGAACAGATGTCTTCTTCGACAGTTAGCCGTATTGATCATACCCCACCATTTTTGGTGGTATCTAGTATGCGCTCATGGTATGATAGTATATCACCATCAAACATGGTGATCGTAGATGATTTGCTGCAGCATACTATGACCCTGTTGATGTTTAAGGTTCCCACGAGATTTGTAGAGGGTATGCTAGAGCACTAGGTATCGGAGAGGCAGGTTTTCCGATTAGGGACCCAGGAGTTGACTCCTACTTTGGAGGAGTATGCACGGTTGATGATGCTGCCACTGGACAGACCTTGCGTGCATATGGCTATCAGAGTCATGAGGTGTCTCAATGTCCTCTTGGATGTCCATTAAGTCTGAGTCCAATTTTGCATCAAAGTTACAGTCCTTGTGGAGAGAAGGCACCTCATCAGCAAGTAAATGCACATCTAAATTCAGAGTCCTGAAACAGAATATGCTTTCACTTAATATATGCAACTGTTTGATCATACAAAGTGTTAGCATGTACTTGATAAAATAACTGCTAGTACTGTAAAGCAAAGCAAGCAATTAAAGTTATCTACAGGGCAGAGGGATTTTTCTGCCCATTTTACCTTTGTCGACCAATGCATGGAGTGTTGCTCCAATTGTCGAGGGCAAAGTCCTGATGGACTGCAGTGATGGAAGGATCGTCAGTGTCCTCCTTCTCCCGAATGATAACCATGACATCTGGAAAATCATCATCTGGGGTGTATCTGTTTGTATGTTCATCATGAACAATGACGTGTATGCCTGCCATCATCAAGGAAATGTCATGTTTACGTTTCTGTTCCTTTTCTTCCACTTCGGGATCAAGAATCAGCACCTCTTTAGCTTTGATTGGCACTGGCTTAGGAAACAGCATGGCCGCAACATGGGTTAGCACCTTTATTGGAGATTGTATCAACTCATGAGGTAAAGGTATAGAAAATCGCCGTAAGGCGGAAGCTTGAGGAACCGGCTTGTGCTTATGAGGATTCCTGTGACTGGAACTGGCAGAATAGCCTAGTCTGGCTGTTCCAATTTGACTAGACACTTGGATAGGGTGCTTAATACCCTTCTTATCTTTACCAAGCCCTTGTCTAGGTTGATAACCCAATGACATCATTTCTTGAGTGGCCGACATAACCTCATCAGAAATCTTGGGTATGAGAAGTGGCGCTCCAATAGAATGGTATTGCATGGTACTCACTTCTGGAGTATGAAAACTGGCCGGTTCAACTTTTGAATTGAAGCTGATGATTGGTAGAGTTCCTTGTTCAGGACATTTCGGCTTAGCGTTGACAGTGACTAGACTGTTATTGACAATGTATTTGAGTTGTTGATGTAGCGTGGAGGGAACGGCTCCAGCCATATGTATCCATGGTCTCCCCAATAGCAGGTTGTATCCTGAATCTATCTTGAGGACGTGGAAGGATACATTGAATGTATTTGGACCAATCTCAATTGGCAACTCAATCTTTCCAACGGAATTTCGTCGGGATCAATCAAAAGCTCTGATAATCGTATGGCTGCTTTGGATCCGCTTGAGATTGATATTCATCTTTACCAAGGTGGCATAAAGACATATATTTAGAGATGAGCCTCCATCTATCAAAACTCCAGCTAGCATATACCCGAAAGATAAAATCGTAATGTGTAATAGTTTGCAATGACCGGTCCCTTCGGGCGGTATATCGTCATCATTGAAGGATATCACATTGTTGTTGAAAATGTGATCAACTAAATGTTGAAATTTTTCCACATCCACTAATTTTGGTAAATAGGCTTCTTCCAAAACCTTCAATAAAATCTTCCGATGATCCTCGGAAGAGAAAATCAAGTCCAGTATAGATATCTGATGTGGAGCTTCTCGCAAGCTTAAAACCACATTGGCTTCATTGTGGCCCATAGTACGGAGGAATTTTTCAATCTTCTCCATGGGAACCTTACGCTTTGCTTAGCAAGTAGGTTTCATAACCTGTTGAGGAAGATACAATGGATTTTTCCTCGACACTGTAGCGGAGATATGAGACGTGGATCCTTCAGCTTCTCCATAATTCCATGAAACTTTGTGTAAGCTGACAACAGGATGTTGTGGTCTGAAAGGTAAATAAATTGCTCTGGTGCGGCCACTTTCAAAGGATTGTCAGCTCGTTTGAGTTGAATGGGTTGTATGGGGAATACTTTGACAGTCTCATCGTCCACTTAGGATATAACTGCTACTGATCCCTTCCATTTGGTAGGACATGTATGCCCACCCTTGCGTTGCACAGTGTAATCATCTGCTATTTACAGGATGCCGCTATCAATAAGATTCTGAATGAGATGGCGGAGTGCCCAGCATTCTTCTGTGCTGTGACCGCGAGAATGTGAATGATATTGACACACTTCATCAGAATTGAACCGTCCTGAGCGGGGATTGATTGGAGGCAGAAGGAAGGTAATTCTTCCTTCATTGATCAACATTTGCAATATCTCCTTCATAGATTGGCCAAGATAGGTAAATTCCCTTTGATTGGCAAAATCCCGATGAGCTTTAGCATTGGCTCTCTTTGTAACCTTATTCTCCATAGCTTCGCTTTCTGAATGTGGTGATGGAGCATTCATAACAAATGGAAGGAGATAGGCATGCTCCTGCCTGATTAATTGGCGTGTGACTTGATGCTGGTGGGTCACCAGTTCTGCCAATTGCTCAATTTGTTTGCAAAGAGCTTTCATCTTTTGTTTCATGGTAAACTGGAACTTTGCATAATCCCATTTGACAACACCATCTTTGATGGTTTGGGATGATTCACCATTAAAGCTGGAACTCTGTCCAGTGTTCCAACTAATCATGTTTACCTATTCTTCTTTGTATTGAAGAAGAGGGTTGTCTTGTACATGAGGTTGATCTGGTTTGGTGACCACGATCTCACCGTTGTCTATTAAATCTTGGATCTTGTGTTTCAAGGCCCAATAATCTTGAGTATCATGTCCAGGTGCTCCAGCATGATAAACACATTTTTGAGTAGCATTAAAACCCCTCCCATTAGGGTTGGCTGGTGGAAGAAGATGTGTAATTTTCTTCCGAGTAGACAGAAAAGCAAGAATATTCTCGAGCGAGTCCCCTAAGGGTGTGAATGTCCGAGGTCGCTTTACTTCTCCACTTTTAGGCAATGGAGGGTTTGAAGACTGTGCTTGAAAAGGGGAGTAGTTTCTCCTTTGTATAGGCATGCTTTGATTGCCTTTTTGACCTTGTAGTATCAAGGAAACATCCTCATCTTTCTTTTTATGGACCCTTCGGGGGGTGTTTCCATAAGATCCGGATTTGGATGTGCTCAACAATGACTTTAAGAATGCTAGGTCTTGAATTTTCCGGACTTCAATCCCATCTCACCATCTCCCCGTGCTTGATCATTTTAGAGAATGGCTTGCCAATACCAGCTAAGACTCTCTCATAGAAAAGAGCTTCCTGTATATCTATGAATGTCATGACCATTTCTGATTCCATCATGGAAGGAATAACTTGAGAAGCAAGGCGCCTCCACCTTTGAGCATACTCTCTGAAAGACTCATTAGACTATTTCTTGACCTTGGTAATTTGGTACCGGTCAGGAGCCATTTGAGACTGAAAATTGTATTGAGTGAGGAAGGTGTGAGCCAGCTCTTCCTAGCTATGGATCTTTGAGTTGTCTAATCTGGTATACCATGAGCAAGCTTCTCGGTCGAGATTTTTTCGAAGCAAATTTGCATTACAGAGCTTTTCATTTTCCGTGTAAGATCTAAGTTCTCCAATGAATACCTTTAAATGGGTATAAGGATCCCCTAATCCATCATACTTTTCAAAATCAGGGGTTTTAAATTTCTCTAGATAATGAACACCAGGGAAGATGCAAAGGTCAGTATATGAAACACTTCCATGTGTTCCAATCCCTTTGAGAACACGGATAGTTTCCTCCATTTGGAGGATCTTATTCCTGATATCACCGGTGTCTAGATCTCCTTTGAGATGGGTGCTTTCAAGGTCTTTGTTGGTCATATCCAACTGAGGTTTTGGAATTGTTTTTTCCAAACCTTGAGCTCCTCCTTGTGCAGAGGATTTTGTATGTGTTGGTATCTTCGTACCCTGAGTAGACTGATACAATTCTTTCAGCAGAACAGCCAAATATGTAATTTGTTTACTAAATCCGTAAAAATTCTTCTCGGGAAACAGTATTAGACAAGTCAGAAGAAGACATGATTGGCTGTAGGCTCGTGGCCTTTTTGGATTTTGAGCGGGTAACAGGCCCAATGATTTCCTTATAAAAGACTTACATAGTTTAGTCTTAGGGATAATATAAATGTTATCATAATATGTCAGTTTTAGGAATATTGTCCTACAAAACTGGGTGTTAATTGATAACATGCATGCACAGATAATCTTCATATTTTCCATTACATAAAGATGAACATGGAATAAAATTACAAGTAAATGCTTTTACAAGTAATTGAAAATGGAAATCATGAAGAGACTTTCCTCCGCATTTGTTTTATCAGAGGTTGACCTATCTTAGGGTTACTCTCGCGGCTTTTTGGCATGAAGGTACTCAGATTATCACAATCTACTTGACGGGATGTTACTCCGGTCTTTCAACTGGAGCAAATCTGGGTGGTGCCTTTCCTGAGCCTCGTTAGAATTATTCTTCCTACGAGTCCAGTAATCAAACACCGACAGGATAGCCTCCTGATGGAGGAACCACACAACATACATTCACAAACAACGTGTCTCACCGTTTATGCAAAATGATGACATGTGCGAAGCACTAATATCGTAGATAGATATAGTATAGTGCAGTAAGTAAAAATGCATTCATACACATTCATCATAAATGTAAATGCAACATTCACACACAAGCATATAACAATTTTGAAAATCTTGTAATGGCGGCTTAAGCCCTCTTACTGGAGTCCCCAGCAGAGTTGCCACTTGTCGACGTCGGGATTTTTTAGTGTCCCTTTTCGTTACTTGTTCTTTGGTGTTCTCATGTTAATGTGAGATTTGTTTGAAAAAACAAGTGAATAAGGTCTGACACATATAATGTCAACAATTTGACTTTAAGAGTCGCCAGTTGGTGTATTTAACTGGTTGCACCAACGCAACCAAAAAGGTTTGCACATTGACCCAGTGATGTGACACTGCTAAACGGGTCTGTGAAACTGAGATTCATTTGGGTCCGGGGGCTTGATTATGCGGAGGGAAGGTGTTAGGCACCCCCCGATATCCGTGTTGCCATGGTGACCGCCACTTTTCAAAGAAACTTTTATATAAATGTGTGTGTGTGTGTGTGTCAATGTGCAATTATTTAGAAGTAGTGTTGTACCTCGTTTGCACCTATATACATAGGGTTTGAATTTATGAAAAATTTAGTTTTAAACAGGATATAGCAATGAAGTTTTGTAAAAAGAGGTTTTTTAAACCCTGTGCTCAATAGTAATTGAGGCCTTTGATACTTCCATTTTATTATTAAATGTTCGGCTTGTTTGCTTTTATTTTCGAGATGCAAAACATCTTGAGAAAATAATATACAACGATCTCGAACTCCTCATCAAACATGATGACCATCCAAGGAAATTCAGACACCGTAAATAATGTACAAGTTGCTCACAGCTGAAAAAAGGTCCATCATGGGAACTGAATCTAGATTCAGCAAACTGAATTTGTGATCACATGATTCATAGGATCACATGATACTGCAGTTTGTATGGAAAGCAGTAAGCAGTTATATATATAAAAGATGTAAATATATATACACAGACATGATCAACCACCACGAAGCAACTCTATGGGGGATCGGAAATGTAAATATATAAAAGCGATAAATATATATATATATATATGGACATGATCAACCACCACGAAGTAAACTCAGGTGGGACGAAATGTAAATAAAGTTGTAAAAGCAATCAATTGCCACGAAGTAAACTCCAGGCAGGACGAAATGTAAATAAAGCTGTAAAAGCGATCAACTGGCACGAAGTAAACTCCAGGCAGGACGAAATGTAAATATATATATATATATAAGCAGTAAACGCACCGGATGTAAATCCAGGCTCATTGGATATGTCCGATAACAATTATATATATAAGTATATATATATATATATATATATATGTGTGTGTGTGTGTGTGTGTGTGTGTAAAAGAAAATAAACGCTCCAGACATAAGTCTAGGCTCAATCGAGGCATAACTCGATAATGTTAGTCCATATATAAAATATATACATATATATAAGTATATATATATATCTGAATGAGAAAATGAAACCCATGCATCAAAATGCAGGCAAACACACACAACATGACTCTCAATGTGTATAACAGTGTGTGCTAATATGAAAAGAAAGGATTTATAGAATGTAAGACGGCTTACAGTGGGCTGCCAATGTAGACTTCTATGACTCTATATGGATAAACACTCAGCTCCTGCCGGATAAAAGTATAGCTATATGTGAGCTAACAGATGTTTAAACTGAGGAAACACTCAATATGGGTGTGCATAGAGTAAATTGGACAGGACTTCCTCGCCTTTTCTCTCTCTTTTCTCTCCCAAATGGCTGACCCCAAGGTCTATATTTATAGATCAAGGTCATAGTACACTACTGACAATACCATGATTATACCCATGGTGAGGTCGTGGTGCATCCGGACCTTGCGGGTCCCGTCATCTCGAAGTATATGCACTCGTACACTGTAATGTCTGCTCGAACTTGCAGAACTTCAATCCGAGCATCTGAACGAGGTATATGTGACCTTCTTCGAACCGCTTGTGTCTAGAGTTAAGCAATGACATGGATTAGAGGTTGTACGAAGTCAGGAAGAGGGGTCCATGCCCATGGTCTTCAAGCTTCAAATTCTATCCAAGGTACTGCCACGTGTAATAGTCACTCGGGATTGTAACTTCTCGGTTCTTGTGGGACATCGTTGGATGTATGTATGTATGAAGTGTTGAGACGACGTGCAGGTGTTAAAGGGGCAAGATGATGTTTGACTCTTCATCGGGGTTATCGCCGTTCTGAGTTGAAAGTAGACGTTGCTCAGGGTTACATCTGAGATTGGACTACTTGTTTGTATACCGCAATGTCATCTTGTGAGAGGAAATGTTGAGGTGGCAAGATGATGTTTGACTCCTCACCGGGGTTATCGTCGGTTTGAGCTGAAAGTAGACGTTGCTCAGGGTTACATCTGAGATTGGACTACTGCAAATGTTTGAATGCCGCAAGGTCATCTTGTGAATGTGCCTGTCTACCTGGTGTTAGCTCGGGGTCTGAGGTATGAGTGCCTCGGCAGGAGGTTTGAGCTTGAAGCTGATAGCATGTATTTGAAATAAGAATTTCTGGAGTTATCGTCGGAACTGCAACAACACTCCTTGGGGTTATCACAAAGGACGAAACTCGGGGTTATCTCCAAGGTTGGAAATGATCCTTTCGGTGTGTGTTCCGGGTTTTGAAATGATGTTCTCGGTGTGTGTCTCGGGTTTCGAGGTTGAACTTCTGATAGTATCCAGAATGGATGTAAGCTGTCTTCCAGGGTTATCTCCGAAAGACGAATATGCCCTCCTGCAATGTCAGTAACAGGCGTGCACAAAATTTCGAGTGTCTACACTCGTGAGTGTCGAATAGTAATGATTAGTAATTAAAACTTAAACTTTGGTTGACAGGATGACTAATATAGGAGGATCTAGTCAGGCTAGAGAGGAGGAGCCTCGAGATATTCAGGTGATTTGGGAACAACTACTGCCACGGGAAACAGTTATGTCGGTCACAGTAGTTAAGAAGGAGAGAGTACCTGATGAGGATAATGAGATAGAGACGGACGAGGAAGACCCCGTGGAGCTGCCACAGTCGGGGGATGAGGAGGACGAGGAGGAAGAGTTTCCACTTAATTTGATAGATACCCATATGTACGACGAGGTGTATGACCGCAATGTGGAACTTCAAGACACCGTCGAGGAGTTACAAGAGATAGTAGCTGAACAGCAGACCTCGGTGGCACAGAAGGACGACGAAATCCAAGATCGAGAAGAACGACTGAACAACGTTAAAGAGAAGCTGGTCCACACTGAAGGAGAGAACGAGCGAATGATGGAAGAGATTTCAGAGTTGAAGGACAAGTTGAAAGAAGAATCTACAAAAGGGCAAGAGCTTAAGATATATATGAGTAAGCTTATCAACGAGCCAGAATGGCAGAGAGGGACGCACAAGCAAAGAGGAGGAAGATGGAAGAGATGAACAATGTATTCAACATCGTGATCAATCGAGCTCAAGATCAAGTCATGGGTTATCTGATTTAGTTTGAGACGCTACCATCATACATATTGGATCACCGAACAATGTTTCGAATTTTGGAAGAAGAGCGTCGTAAGGCTACGCAGTATCTTAGTAGGACATTATAGAGAATGTAATTGATAGGTGATTAGAAAATAAACGAAATATAAATCCCGGGTATGATATAACCAATGGGATAGATGATGATGATGTTGTCCTACAACTGTTATAGTTCAGGAAAGTAATGTAAATAGCAGCGATGCTATTGTTTTGATGTTTTTTTAGATGATGAATGAATAAAAGTTATTGTTTTATTCAAAGTGTTAAGTGTTATGTGATAAACTGTTATGATGTGCAACTTAAGTATATAATACATAAAAGGTTGAATAAAAGCTAATGGATATATTTTAACAGAAAATGCCTCCAAGACGTCAACCACCACAATAGAGGATCGTTGAGGAAAACAACAACAACAACAACAACAACAACAACAATGTGGAAGGAAACCATGTTCAGCAGCTAGTGACGCTACTGAAAGGTGCTTTGCAGAATCAACCTCAGAATAAAGGTACAACGTTTAAGGATTTCAAGGCGGTTGGACCACCAGAATTCCGTGGGTCCATGAATCTAGTTGAAGCGTAGACCTGGATTATGGAAATCGAGAAGGTTTTTGATGTTGCTAGGGTAGAGGATAATCAAAAAACTACTTTTACAACATTTATGTTGAAAGCAGAGGCTAGTTATTGGTGGCAGACCAACAAAACTCGGGAAGGACCAGGAGTGATGACCTGGAATAGGTTTAAGGAGCTGTTCTTCGAGACCTATTTCCCAAAAAGTTCGAAGAGTCAGTTGGAAGTACAGTTTTTGGAACTAAAGCAGGGAACGATGTCGGTGTCTGAGTATGCCACAAAATTCAATGAGTTGGCGAGGTTTGCACCATATCAAGTCAATACAGATGAGCGCAAGGCAAGGAGGTTCGAGCAGGGACTGAAACCCTAGTTGTACAGTAGGGTTTCCCTGTTCCAATTGAAGACGTTTGCAGCAATGATGGAGATAGCAATTCTCGCTGAAAGTGGAGGCGAGGCAGTAAAAAAGCACAACCAGGAGCAGAGGAAGAAGAAAAGTGAAGGTGAAGCTAAAAATGGTGGTGGTGGTAACGATGGAAATGGCAACAACAACCTGAAGAGGAAGTGGAATGGGAATGGGGGAGCTGGAAATCAGCAAAGAAACCAGCAAAATAAGAAATTCGAAGTATGTGCTACTTGTGGGAAGTTTCATAAGGGTGTGTGCTTGATGGGGAAACGAGTATGTTTCAATTGTGGCCAGGAGGGTCACATCGCCCCAAATTGCACTCAAGCTAAGAAGAATGTGTGTTTCACGTGCGGGTCCAAGGATCACTTTGCTCGTGAATGCCCTAAGAAGAGATCTGGTGAGACAAATGGGAGCAAGGGAAATGCTAGTGGAGGTGCGCTGGCTATTGTTGGACTAACAACAACAAATAAGCCCACAACCAGAACTTTTAACATGACGGTTCAGGATGGGGTGCAATCAAAAGATGTCGTGTCAGGTATTATCCCAATCAATGATATAGATGCATATGTATTACTTGATTCGGCTGCTACTTGCTCGTTTATATCTGAGGAATTTGTTAAGAAGTTAGAAATACCTTGTGAAGAGTTGAAATTCCCTTTAAACATAGAAATTATGAATAGGGAAATGATTCCTGTTAGGTTCGTATACAAGAACTGTAGGGTGAACATTAAGGGGAATGTTATGAAAGTAGATTTAATCCAGATAAAACTCGGCGAGTTCGATGTTATTTTGGGAATGGATTGGCTATTTAATTATGGAGCGATAATTGATTGCCAAAAGAAGTGTGTAAACCTTATGACTCCGTCAAAGGTAGTTTTTCATGGTAGTAAATTGCCTAGACAAATGAAATGTCTGACGATGATGCAGGCCAAAAAGTTATTGAGACAGGGCTGTGTAGGGTATTTAGCTTACATAGTCGATACTCAAAAGGAGAAGGGTGTGAAATTGGAGGAAATACCAGTGGTTAGGGAGTTCGTGGACGTGTTTCTGGAGGATTTGCCAGGACTTTCGCCTGACCATGAAATCGAGTTCGTGATCAACTTAATTCTAGGAACCGCTCCGATATGGAAGGCCCCTTACAGAATGGTCCCTGTGGAAATGAAGGAATTAATGGTACAACTACAAGAACTATTAGACAAGAAGTACATTCAGCCGAGTGTGTCACCGTGGGGAGCACCAGTGTTATTCGTGAAGAAGAAGGATGGGTCAATGTGTGTTTGTATTGATTATAGGGAATTGAACAAGGTCACTATTAAGAACAAATATCTGTTGCCAAGTATAGATGACTTGTTTTATCAATTGAAGGATGCTAGATATTTCTCAAAAATAGATTTGAGAAGTGGGTATCATCAATTGAAGGTAAGGAAGGAGGATGTACCAAAGACGGCATTCCAAACTCGGTATGGACATTACGAATTTTGGTAATGTCATTTGGTTTGACAAACGCCCCTGCAGCGTTCATGGATTTGATGAACATGGTGTTTAAAACATTTTTGGACAAATTTGTGGTGGTGTTCATTGATGATATTTTGGTGTACTCTAAAACTCAAGAGGAACACGTGGAACACTTACGTCTGACGTTGGATACGTTAAGAAAAGAAAAGTTGTATGTGAAATTCTCTAAATGTGAATTTTGGCTGGAACGTGTACAATTTCTTGGACATATAATCGATAAGGATGGGATTTCTGTGGATCCATCAAAAGTTAAAGCTGAAATAAATTGGGAACAACCAAGAATTCCATCAGAAGTAAGAAGTTTTTTGGGATTGGCAGGCTATTACAAACAATTTATTCAGGATTTTTCCAAGATTGCCACTCCATTGACAAATTTGACGAGAAAGTCTGTAAAATTTGTTTGGACGGAGAAGTGTGAAGAAAGTTTTCAAGAACTGAAGAAGAAGTTAAGTGTGGCACCTATGTTGTCATTACCAGATAGTATAGGAAACTTTGTGGTGTATAGTGATGCTTCACACAAAGGTTTGGGTTATGTCCTTATGCAGAACGGCAAGGTTATTGTGTATGCATCAAAGCAACTGAAAGATTACGAGAAAGGGTATCTAACTCATGACTTAGAGTTGGCGGCGGTTGTGTTCGCACTGAAGATATAGAGACACTATCCCTACGGAGAGAAATGTGAGATCTACACAGACCATAAAAGTCTGAAGTATATTTTCACACAATAAGACCTGAACATGCGGCAAAGGAGATGGATGGAATTGATAAAGGATTATGATTGTGAGATCTTTTATCATCCAGGCAAAGCTAACGTGGTTGCAGATGCCTTGAGTAGGAAAGGCAGACAAAAGTTGATGTTGTTAACAGATAAAGAGGAGCTTATTACAGCAATGGCAAGGTTAGAACTGGAAATCAAATTTCCAAAAGAATCCAATGAAAAATTGTACCAGATAGAAGCTAGTCCAACTTTGGTGGACAAAGTGATGAACGCTCAGCTACAGGATGAAGAATACAAGAAAATAAAGGAAAGTGTAGTCGAGGGTAAAGAAGCGAAATACCAGGTCGATATTGCGGGAATGCTAAGATTCGAGGGATGAATTTGGGTTCCAGCAGTATAGGATATTAAAGAAGACATCTTAACGGAAGCTCATAGCTCAAGATATTCAATTCATCTAG
Source organism: Panax ginseng (assembly GCA_020205605.1). Taxonomy (NCBI): domain Eukaryota; kingdom Viridiplantae; phylum Streptophyta; class Magnoliopsida; order Apiales; family Araliaceae; genus Panax; species Panax ginseng. Next base: position 41,371,776 of record CM035128.1, on the reverse strand, counting down.
GAAGTACGAAAATGTATCAAGATTTGCGGCGTCATTTTTGGTGGCCGAACATGAAAAGAGATGTTGCAGAATGCTTTGCAAAGTGCTTGACATGTCAGAGAGTGAAGGTCGAGCATCAACGACCAAGCGGGTTACTTCAACCTTTGGAGATACCAGAATGGAAGTGGGAGCATATTACAATGGATTTTGTGGTAGGTCTTCCAACGACTTAGAAAGGATACGATGCGATATGTGTGATAGTGGACAGATTGACAAAATCTACACACTTTTTGCCAATAAAGATTAGATTTAATCATGATCAGCTGGCAAAGCTATACGTTAAAGAGGTTGTCTCAAGACATGGAGTTCCAATGTCAATTGTATCAGACAGAAATCTGAGGTTCACTTCAAATTTCTAGAAGAAACTTCAAGAATGCATGGGAACGCAACTGAAAATGAGTACAACATATCATCAGCAAACAGATGGGCAAAGCGAAAGAACAATCCAGACGCTTGAAGATATGCTCAGAGCGTGCATCATGGATTTCAAAGGAAATTGGGATGAACATCTATCGTCGGTGGAATTTTCATAAAACAACAGTTACCACGGAAGCATTGGTATGCCGCCATATGAGGTGTTATACGGCAGAAAGTGCAAAACTCTGCTATGCTGGGATGAAGTTGGAGAACGGCAACTGTTAGGCCCAGAACTGGTTCAACAGACCGCTAAAATTGTCAAACTCATCAAAGCAAGATTGGTAGCTGCTCAAGATCGATAGAAAAAGTATGCTGATCAACACAGGCAAAGTCATGAGTTTGAAGCAGGAAATTTCGTTTTCCTGAAAGTTTCTCCTTGGAAGGGGAAAATTCATTTTGGCAAGAAAGAAAAGCTCAGCCCAAGGTTTATTGGACCTTTCAAAATATTGCGAAGAGTGGGAGAGGTGGCTTACGAAGTAGCTTTACCTCCAGAATTAGAGCATGTACACAATGTTTTTCATGTGTCATTGCGACCGTATAAACTCGATTACAAGCATGTGATTGAGTATGAACCGTTTCAGTTCAGTAAAGATTTGTCTTATGAAGAGATTCCTATCTAGATAGTTGACAGGAAGGAACAAGTGCTCAGGAATAAAGTGATACCTTCTGTGAAGGTGATATGGAGGAACCACAACGTCGAAGAGGCTACGTGGGAACTCGAAGCAGAAATGATCAAGAATTACCCTGAGTTATTTGTTTAGTATGTGTCTTCGATTCTGGGGACAAAATCTTTGTAAGTAGAGGAGACTGTGACGATTTGATTGTTTGAATTGTGATTCTGGGGACAGAATCATTGTAAGGATGGAAGGATGTAACGATCCGAAATTTGAAATTGTAATTTAAATATTTATTGAGTTATGTAAATATTATTTGAGGTGTTTATTGCTAAATAATTATTTTTGACGCGATGGTTGATGAATCTAAATGTATTAGTGATTTTTTCTAAATTTAATTAATTTATAATTTAGAGGTTTGTATAATAACATAAGATGTTATACTGTTGTTTTGATTTAATAATTTAAATGATATATTAAATAATTAAATAAAGTTATAATGAAAAGTATAATTTTGTGATATTTGTTAAAATGTTATATTTAATGAAAATATAGTATGTGTTTAATTTAATGGGTCAATGTTGGATATGGAAATCCAAATAATAATATGTAATTATAAATTATAAACTAAAGTGTTTATTAAAATAAATTAAAAAGGGTTTAATTTAGTTTTTGCCAATCAAGGCTTAAAAGTATTTTAATTCTTTAAAAGTTAAAGAGTTGCCAAACAAGCCTTATGGCTTTCGAAATTTCTAATTTTTTAAATTTAAATAAATAATATAAATAAAATAAATTAGAATAATAAATATAATGTATACGTTATTTTGTTAACTGATTATGGCTATTAAGGCCATAACGCTTTTAATAATATATCTAAAATTTATCGCTTTGTTTTAGTTTTACGTATACTAGTTGTTGGGTTTTGAGAGAGTTCAGAGAAAGGTTAGCAGAGAAAATTGAGAGAGAGTTACGAATTTTCACAGTAAATTCAAGTGATTAGCAGCGATTATATTTGTAATTGAAGGTATGTTTTACAAGTTTGATATTATAAGCATATATATGAATATTACGACAAATACTCCAATTGAGAATTATATTTCAACCAAACTCTGAGATTATATACGTAGTGCTCATAGATATAATCAGCAAGTGCATGTGCACAACCTTGTCTTATGATAACACATAGTCGTCTGTCATTACACATCTTGTATGATAGTGGCAAAACACCCTTCCAAAGTTGGGTTCACCTCACCCTATTTGGTTCACCAAAATCAATGGTTAAAATGACAAATAAAATATGACACACTTATCTAAATTTCTCAAAATTATTTCCATACTGTTTTAGGGGAAACCTCAACAGCTATAGACCATCGTTCTATTCCCCTGTTAGCCCTGCTTGACCCAACTACACTCTTATTACCTGAAAAGAATTATGAAGCAAAAGGGTGAGCACAACTAGCCCAGTAAAGAATATCATTACTAAAGATAATTAAATTATCAATAGCCTTCTTCAGTAATAAATCAGAGATTTAGAACATATGGTAGATTATAAAACTTTTCAACCATAGTGGCAGCGGAACGAGTAATCTATTAGAAGAGTCAAATAGACCATAAAGACTATTATATTCTCCACGTTAAAAGTCCACCAAAAATGTTTTATCCCTGTAACATCAATCAACAGTTCCTGTCCACAATCATGTGAATAACTCATAATTATAATTGTGATTCTAAATTCCTCTTCGCACCCAGGACGAAGATAATTTTCATTACCCGTCTCTACTTAAAACATCAAAGATCATGGTTATACCAAATCACAGTTCCTATTCATAATCATACTAATAAATTCATCTTTGCACTACGGGCCAAAGATATTCATTAACAGTTCATCTTTGTAATACAGGCCAAAGACATACAACTATATTTTAGAAGAGTCAAGTAGAGCATGATATCTACTATCTTCTACAAATTAAAAGTTTATTATAAATATTTTATTTCTGAGACTCAGCTTACTAAATAATCCACAACATCGAATCATCCCTGCACCACGGCCAAGGATATTCATTAATATCACGACCACGAATTATCCATGCACTACGGACCAAGGATATTCGTGTTTTCACCAATGGTCATAATCATGCCAAACAATAATTTATCTTTGCACCCTTGGCTGAATAGAACGCATGGTTATGATCATACCAACATATGTCAATCAATGCACTACGGGCCAATGAGGACTTTTACCACATTATTTGTAACATTACGGGTCATGATTATACCGAATGATCCCTAGTCATAATCATACCAATCAATAGTCCATCTATGCACGTAAGCCAAAGATGACTTTTATCACAATATAAGCATGAGGATGATGACAATGATATAAGCATTAATCAAACAAAATCAAGGATAAATATTAAAGACTTTAAATTTATCCAGAGTTTAAAAAAATGTCAAAATTGTCAACATAATACTACTTTGTGGAGTAAAATTCAAGAATAATATTCATGTATCAAAAATAATTTGGACAGAAACGAAATATATTTTTCGGGTGAATAGTACACCGTAAATAGTACCCTATGAATAGTACTTCGGGAATAGTATCTCATGAATAGTACCCGGCATGAAAAGTGCCCTAAATACCCGAGTGAATAATATTCGAGTGAATAGTAACTGGGTGAATAGTAACTTGTGAATAGTACTCCGGCATAAAAAGTACCCCGAATACCCGAGTGAATAATATTCGAGTGAATAGTAATCGGGTGAATAGTAACTCGTAAATAGTAACTCATGAATAGTATTACAACATGAAAAGATCAATATTTATCAAGAAAGCTTAGAATAATATTTCCATGAAAAGATACAAGATGAAGCGCAAATATTAATGATATTCTACTAATTCAACGGAGTATAGAAGCAATACTTTAACAGAATGAGTATAGAATTAGGAACACGAAACGAAATAATATTACTCACATACTACAGAGTATGGAAGAAAATATTATTTCTAGGAATACTGAAAAAAATAATATCCCTTACCTTAGAAGAAGACTGGATACTAGAATAGTGAAGTAGCAGACTTCTCTTCTTCTTCTCCCTATAGTTTCTCTCTCTATAATTGCTCTTGTGAGTCTTAGTGATTTGGTGAGAATGAAAGAAGAATGAACTTCTATTTATAGGAAAATATAGTTTCGCTAATTGCACGTTTTGGAGCTCGAAATATTACGGTATAATACTTTCATCTTTTTCTTCATTTTTAATTTAGTTCTGCATGTAACATTCTAGAATTTTAATTATAATATTAAATATTTGTTGAGTTATATAAATATTGAACGGATGTGTTTATCATTGAATAAATATTTGTTTAATTGATTTGATTTTATTTGGTTATTTATTTGTTAAATAAATAATTAATGAGTTAAGAAAATTATTATTATATTGATATTTCAATTTGATGGTTAATTATTTGTATTAAGTTATGTGATTAAATGATTTAGTTAATTAATTGTTATTTGAATTAATTAAAATAAATATGAAAGCTTGATTAAATAAAGTGTGACAAATAACTATAGTATAAGGAGTTATTAAAAATAAATTAAAGTTGTTTTAATCTAGTTTTACCCAAACAATGCTTAACGATATAAACTCTTTAATTTTAAAGACTTTTTGCCAATCAAAGCCTTATGGCTTTTGGATTTTGTCTTTTTAATTATGAATTTTACTATAACAAATTAAATAAATAAATATTAAATAATAAATAAAATATAATTATAATTTATACGTTTATATCCTTGTAACTGATATATTTAGTATACACATTATGGCCTAACAGTTTTATTTCTACGCTTAACTAAGAGGTGGCCTATGCTATACTGTGAAGAGAAAGGAACAGAGAAGTTGAGAGAAACTAGAGGGAGATTGAGAGAAAATTTGAGAAAAACTAAGAGTTTCAAAGCAAATTCAGTTGGTTAGCAAGGATTTTCAAGCATAAGAAGGTATTACTTATAACCCTAATTTTATATATTTATATATATGTATATATATGAATTTTACGGCATATAACTTCTACTTCTGTAAATTCATCTTTCTGGAATTTTTGATATACAATTGATTACTTGTTATTGTATATGTTTGTGATGACTAGAACTAGTATTTAGTCAAGAATTCGTATGCTAATTACAGTTAAAAGGAAGAAAAATAAATTATAGTATATATTTCCATATGGCCTGTAAAATTACCAATTTTAGTGGTCAATTTGTATGTTAATTTGTGAATTGAAGCTTGTTTATGCTAGTTCATTAAGAAACGAAGAGAACGTAATTTGAATGAAGCAATTTGGCCAAGTATGGAGATCACAGTGTTGATTTTTGTGAAGAATATCAAAAATTGAGTTTTTATATGAAAATGAGAAATTTGAGAAATTAAACTAGTTTAAGTTGTTGTTAAATTGTTCTATATTGATATATATGTGAGGAAACATGTTTGTAATAGTTTTATATCATTTGTTTGTGTTAATTTCACTATTTAATGGGTGAAATTCGTGTTAGTTGGGCTAAAAGTTTGGCCATCTTGTTCATGCCGTTTACGCCTCTCTCATCAGGTAATCTTGCCGTAGCAATTGCTACCTAGTGTAAAAAAAAAAAAAAGCAATTGGCATTGGATCCCCATCTTGTGTATGGCGAATCGCACCATACCACATCCCGAGACAGTGACTTCGTCTGCCGCTTTGCGATTACAGGGGATAGCAACATACCTTGGTCTAATGATGTGTTAATGTAATAATATGTGTAACAACAAGGGTAAAACAGAATCTTGTTATGTGGTTAGTAATTTCAAAGTTTCAAAAATGAATAGTATGTTACGTACGCGATATGTTAGAACTTAGTGTATATAATGATTAGTAAACAAGTGTTGTGAAGGTTAACACTTGAAATTTCTGATATTTACTTGGTAGCATAAGACTTGTACTAAATTAACAAGTTTAGCTAGAAATGGGTGCTATTTTGGAAGTGGATGCTAAAAGTCTTATGTATGTGTTAGTGAGTTTTCAGATTCGTGTTATGTGGTTTAGTATTATGGTTAGACCTTAAACTAAAGGTTATAACTTAACTAAGATGAGAAATGAATCTGTGAGGTTAATGTATGTAGCTAATGGATGTGTTAATCCTAATGGTATATGTAGGATATTGGAAGTACGTGAGTTGTAATTGTATAGCTTACGCAATAGGCAAGTTCCCTAACCTTTTCTACTTTATTATTCAGCAAGGTTACTATTTACTATTATGTTATGCTTATGCAAATTCTCTATTTCTAATCTCTTGTTTAACGATTTATTGTCATGCGAGTTCTTTAATCCTCATTTATTGTTGAGGAAGTTAGTTAATCATTGTTTCTTTATTCAAAGTCTGTATTTTTATTGTGAGAAGTGTGTTTGTTCAGCTATTAATACCTATTGTTTGATCTTCATTCTTCAATATCATTGTACTATCTTACATTATTGTACCGAACTCTAAGTTTCTTAGTGATTCTTTATCAATTAAACTAATCCTTAGTTGATGAATGTTCTAAACTCTAAATTACCCTTGAAGTCTACCCAGACCAAACTTCCTTTGATTTATTTATGTACTCACACAACTTTGAAAGCATGTTGTCGATGATAACATTTGTTCAACTTAGAAATTGTTAATACTCTAGCTCTTATTGATTCATCGATATACCTTGTTCATGAAGATATTGTAATCAAACCCTTGAATAATTATTGGTTCCTATATGATTCAACCAGTACTTAGTTGATGATCGTTCTAAAAACCTAGACTTCCTTTGAAGTTAATTCCCAACCAAACCTCCTTTGGTTCGGAACATGATAATCTAAGCTGGATGAACAACCCTATATAAGGGGATTATTTTAAAGATATGCAATAAGCGTTAAAATGTTTACATAATATATATAGTACAAAAAGGGTCGATCACCGAGTACGGAATGATGGTCCATATAGTCGTTTAGGCTGTTAAAGATTCTGATAAAAACACACGTGAACCTAGGATATAGATGATGATTATAGTCTTTTAGACTGTTAAAGGTTAAAGTAGAAATACTTGAAAACCTAAAATAGAGTTCGTGGTCTTGTGACCCTCAGTGTAATCTTTGATGTTGTTATCTATTGTTAACTTAAACGTTCATTCTTCCTTTGAACTCATAGTTGTTGAATTAAAGTTTATTGTTCCGGTAAGAATACTTTACCATTGAAAGCTCAGTTAATTGTCATTCATAAAATGTTATTGTATACTATCCTTCTTGTGGGAAATTGTTTGCTCACTCTTGCACAAAACAATGCAGATGAAGTTAAGAAGTTTGAAGAGCTTTCTACAAGAAAGGGCAATGACAAAGTGCTTGATTAGACGACAACGTTTAATTTATCTTTTATTATGAAGCTTATGTAATAGATTTATTTATGAACACGTTTCAATTTTTCGTTGATGATGTAATAAAGGTTAGATGACCTGTGATTTATTTAAGATTATGTAGCCCCCTTTAATGGGAGATTCATTGTTTAAACTATTGAGTTTAATTATATCCTTTATTTATGGGTAGTTAGTTATGATTTTATTGGACAGTGAACACCAAATCTGTGGGATTGAACTGCCCGGATTTGGGGGTGTCACAAGTTGGTATCAAAGCTTTAGGTTATGAACCTTAGGTGGGGAAACCTTAGGCTATAACCTTCTAGGAGATCGAAAATATAGAGGTGATTAACTATTATCGAGTTCTAAGGAATGAATTAAGGGAAATTCATTGAAGGTAAAGTGATAAAATGCATTATGTGTTTATGTGTTAATGACTTTTGTGCTTGCAAGTACTTAGGAGTAACATTTTTATACACATCAAGTTGTGGGGTTGTTAAACCTCTATTGTCAGAATGACTGACAAAGGAAGATAGGGATTAGGATCCCTGAGAAGTTCATACAGTCTGAGTATGGTTTGTATTGGGAAAGCTATACCTGTTGTTTTCTAATGTAGCACGTGGGTATGAGCTTGAGTTGCATGCAAGGATAAATGTGAAGTGAACAAGGTGAAGGATGAGTACGAGGAGGGGGATTCCTCAAATGAAGTGTATGGTCATAACATTGAGTTATAAAAGAAGGTCAAAAAATTAGAAGGTCAAGCCGTAAAGCACCAAGCCACGTTAGCACAAGGAGACGTCGCGACTCAAGACCTTAATGCACAACTTGCAGATGTAGAACGGATATTAGCTCAGTTAAAATATTAAAGAGGATAGTTATTAGCTAGGAATGAGATTGCGCAGGAGTAACTGGGGAAAGGAGTTAGTAAAGTAGGCGATAGCTGAAGACGAATGAGTGAAGGCTTCTAAACGCAATGATCGTGTTGAAGACAAGTTGAAGAAGGTCAAGCGAATGATGGAACTTAGAATTGAGTGTTCTAGTATAGGTTGAGATTTATCTTTGGTATGTGATGGATCATCAAGTGATCCTAGAATTTAATTGTTACAGGATAAATAATATAAATAGTAGTGTGGCTATTTTGTGATGTGGTGATGTAATAAATGAATAAAGTATTATCATTTATTAAGATATATTATGTGTTCTCTATAAGTGGTTGAGGTAAGTTTGAAATTTTAATGCGTGAATGAATGATGATCTAATAGTTCGAGTTTTAAACAGTAAGATGCCACCTAGAAGGAGACAACATCGTCAACAGAGTCCCAAGGAATATGCGTACAATAGGGAAGCTAACGCAAATCTAGTCCCACAATTGGTGAACTTTCTGGTGGGAGCACTGGCAAATCAATTGAATTTCTGGCTATATAATCAGATCTCGATGTTCCAACCAAATTCATTTACAACAGGAATGGAGAAAACGATGGATATGGACGGGGAAGGAAATGCGCTGACATACAATCAAAAGCAGAAGGGAAAGAAGAGTGAAGATGTTAAGGTGGGTGATAATCATACCGGTAACGCTCAAAAAAGAAAGTGGGACAATAATATTAACGCTGAAAATTAGCAAGGGAAGGAAAAGAAGAAGGTGGAGGCGTGTAGCAACTGCGGAAAGAAACATGTAGGTGTTTGTTTGAAGGGTAAAAGGGTGTGCTTTAATTGTGGTTTGAAGGGCCACATTGCACCAAAGTGCTCAAGACTGAGGAAGGGAGCCTGCTTCACGTGTGGATCAAAGTAGCACTTAGCTCGAGGGTGCCCAAAGAAAGCGGCAGAGAAAGCAAGTGGAAGCAACACTACTAGAAAAATAAGAATACGTGACAGAAGTTTGTGACAATTTTTAAAAACAATCACAAAAGATAGTAATTTGTGATGGACTTTTTAAGAAATCATAAAATAATAATATATGATGGCTCTTAGTGATGACTATTTTTGCCATCAATGTATTATAATTGTTATGGCCATGTCAATCACACCAATTTTTTCACGCAAAATAAATTTTCTTTTTGTGACGCACTAAGTCATCACTTATAGATATACCCTTTTCGTGATTGCATTTAAGTTATCACTAATATTTTAATATAAGAAATAATCAATACAATATTTTATGACGGTCGTGACAATCATTAAAAAGATAGATTTTTGTGACGACTTTTATCTGCAATTACAAAAAGAAGGTATTTTGTGATGGAATTTTCAAGCCGTCACAAAACAATAAAATATATGATGGCTCTTAGTGATGACTAATTTTATCATCATTATAGAGTATTTGTGACTGCCATTTCAATCACCAAATCTTGTTTGGAAGTAATTTTGTTTAGTAAGTCAACTCACATATGTTCCTTTTATATTTTGTTTTAAAATTATAATCATGATCTTGATTTTGGTGTAGTGGTAATACTCGTTATTTAGTTTGCAAATGGGAGAGGGTTCAAATCCTACAAGTATCATTTGTTACAATTAATATAGATATAATTAATATAGTGAAATAAATTATACGTAAATAGAGATTCACGTTCTTACATTTGATCCTTAAAGTCTTGTTTTTTTTGTGATGACTTTGACAATCACAATAGATTATATGTTAATGTGATTGTATTAATCATCACAAAAGCACTAAGCTTTTGCGTGATTGCCAAAACCATCACGTAAAACCTTTCATGATGGGCGTATACAAGACGACCATTGTGATGCTTAAAGCCATCACGTAAACCTTTAGTGATGGTTTTCCTACTTTTTGTGATGGATTTTGGCCATCACAAATGACCATTTTTTTAGTAGTGCAAGGGGGGCAGTGGTAAGCTGGATATGGTAGAGTCAGTTCCACCAAGTCGACCAACCGAACAATCAACTAAAATGATGATCTAGGATGTAATGTAAGGTATGGTTCCGATTAGTTATCTATACGGCTGCGTGTTATTTAATTCAAGTGCCACTTGTTAATTTATGCCTGATGAATTAATTTAGAAACTAGATTCGTTTCGGGAAGAGTTAGACTATTCCCTAAGTTTAGAAAGTGTGAATAGTGATTCCTTTTAAGTTAATGTGTAGAGTTGTCATATTGGTATTGAAGGCCACATGGTGTCAATGGATTTATTCCCGAATTATTTTACGAGATTCTGAGGAAGTCAAAGGTAGTATTTTATTAGTGTAGTTGCAAGACGTCTGTACGGTAGACTTATTTATTGATGTTGTGAATCAAGAAGTTATTAAGAAAATATTGTATGGGATACGCGAAGTTCAAGATAACCACTTCGTTAGCCAACTTAATGAGAAAATCGGTGGAATTTATATGGGCAGGATATTATAGAGTGAATTTTCACAAATTGAGGAAGAATTTGGTATGACACCTACGTTGTCTCTACCAGATAATACAGGAAATTTTGTGTTGTGTAACGACACATCGTATAATATACTAGGCTGTGTGTTTGGGCAGGACGACAGGGTCATTTCATATGCATCGTGTCGGTTGAAATTTTACGTGAAAGGGTATCCAACTCACGATTCGGAGATAGAGGTAGTAGTGGTTGCCCTGAGGATTTAACAATGTTATTTTTGGGTAGTAGTGTGAGATATAATCAGACCATAAGTGTCTAAAGTATATTCTCAGATAGGGGTATTTAAGCATGCGTTGAAGTGATAGTTGGAGTTGGTCAAGGATTGTGAATGCAAAATTCTAAACGAACGTGGTTGCCGACGTCTTAAGAAAAAGGTAGTAGTTATTTTGTTAACTGTGCAAGATGGGTTCAAAATAGAAATGACTAGATGGTGGTAGGAGGTAAGTCATATAAAAAAAATTAGAGGAGAAGCTATTCAGGTGGGAAACCGTACAACTTTGCTCAATAGAGTAAAGGAAGAGTAGCTCCAAGATGAGAATGTCAAATTCAAAATCGATACTGAAGGATAGTTGAAAGTAGAAGGAAGATATTGGGTTTTGTTGATCGATTTCGCAATCAATGAATACGTGCAAGTATACACGGTCAACAAGTAATAAAGTGAAAGTAGAGTATCGTTCCCACGAGGAATTATTTAATAAAAATCACCAAGTACTAATTCTTAACCAAACTAATTTTATTTAAACAATCTCAAATCGTGTTTTTTCTAATTAAGAAAACTAAATTAACTAATTAAAACTAAGATTTTAACGAATGAATTCAAATAAATAAAGATTAAGACTTCAATATCCCCAATTATGAATTATAAATCAATTATCCAATTATCCCAATTATTATGCTCATTGAATTGTTAATGAGGAATTCTCAAATGCCAAAAGTCCTTTTCCAAGTGATCAATTGCCTTCTATTTAATCTAGATTAATCTTGCTATATTCCTATGCAAAACAATTGAATTAAACTCTTTCCAATCCCAATTCCTTACGTGTTAAATACGGCGAACATATATTTCCATTCAATTCACAAACCTAATTTTTCACCATGCAAATAACTAAGTCACATGATATCATGCCCAGTTCTAACCCTAGAATTCCTCTTCCAATTCCTTCTAGAGTAACAAAGTAATTACTGATCAAATAATTAAGCAATAAGCACAAGACAAGATAAACAACTCACTTTAACATAAATAATTAGAATATAATGAATAACTAATTCATAGCCATAAAAAGTTCAATTGAAATCTCAAAAATAGTTAGTTCATAATTAATGAATTAAAACCAAGAATCCACAACTGAATAGACATCAAAAGATAAAAGTAAGATGAGAGAAGAGAATAGAATCTGCATTGTCAAGCAAACTGATGCTCTCCCCTCTTGCTCTTGCTCTTGATCTTCAATGGTCTCCAAGTTGCTTTAATCTCCAAAACTAATAAGAACTAGGGTTATTTTCTAATCTAAAGGAGTGTTTAATCTAGGCTAAGCTATGTAATCTCCCTTTATTTTATGCCTTACATCATGTATTTATAGGTTACAAGTACAATTTTTAGTTTTGGAACAACCCCTATCCTATTTGGAGTCAAAAAGGTGTCAAAATTCGCCCAAAACGCGTCCAGGCCACACCAAACCCTTCCCCAGTACTTCAAATATTGGCTGTAATGCTATTGAGTCTGCTCCCTAGTGCCCCATTGTGTAAATATACTAAAATCGCGCCTTGCTGGTCGGCCCAAAATCTGACATTTTCTGCTCCGACGTCCTTTGGGAAAATGGCCATAACTTCTTCGTCTGAACTCCGATTTTGATGATTCAAGATGTTCCGGAAAGAAGAGAAGTAGATCTACAACTTTAATTCTTGAGGTTTGTCGAAATAATGTCAGGAGCTATAGTCAAATTGTCTCTGAAGTGACTACTATGTAAATGGCAAGCCGAAAACGTGAATCTAGCCACCCCGAACGTCGATCCATGTAACTTTTGTCCCAAATCCTACAAAACAATATAAAACATGCTTAAATAGACACAAACACATAAAAACATCCTAAAAGACTTAAGAACAACAATAAATTAAGCCCGAATGTATCCAATTCATGGGTATAAAACTCACTCATCAAATACCCCCAAACTTAAATCTTTGCTTGTCCTCAAGCAAAAACACAAAAATGTTATGCAATACAATGTAATGAAACTAATCTATATGCCTACGAATCCAACAGTAATGACAGAAACAAGTCTATTCAACCGGCCTTAGAGAAAAAAAGTAAACATGATAATACATCATATTAAAACAAATCAGTAATTTCCCAATCAATCATCAAATTTTAGACTGTTATCACTGATATAGTGCGTGTGTGCTCCACAACAATGTTAACTGATATAAAATCAAATTTAAGACATAATAGATATCTTTGAAGGAATCATATAGTGCAAATTCACAAAATTCATGAACAAGCTATATCCAACTAAAGTCAAACATCCACCAAGTTCAAGAGTCCAATCTGGGATACTTATGCTTTACTTTTCATTACGGGGGCTTTTTGCTCTTTTCCCGCTTTTATTGTTGTTTTTAACCATAAGCGTGCAATGTCTCATTCCATTAGGCTAATATGATGTCACCCTTAGCGAGCTTTCGACCAACGACTCCTGCACCATATAAGACCTTAGAGGCGCTAGGTTTTAAGATACCCTTCAAGCGCATTTTACTCAAGTAACAAAGGCCCCAAACAAAACTAGCCACAGTAAATTTTTTTTTTTTTTTTCTCTTTTTTATAGATGGTTGGTGAATGCGTTTTACGCTCCATCTCACGCTTGTGTTTATGGGGAGTGTTTCCCTCAAACCACCACAAGACTCAACATGTTTTTTTTTTAAAGCTTATATACCCCAAAAATTCCCCCCAAACTTAAGTTTTTATCAAAATTTAGCCATCTCCACTTTATTCATGTCTTTCATTCCTTCACACTAGTATTATACTTAAGAAATCCATTATGTATCAATTTAAACTTAATCGATTAACATAGTCATTATTAACGTCTTTAACCTTGATTATACCGATTTCAAACAGAAAAGATTCAATTCATAACAAGAAATCACATCAAAAGCACGAATATTCAATACTATACTTATCTACTTAACTCGGTCTCATCATTGGCCAAAATAGACTTTTATTATCTAATGATTGGAATCATGCAAATATAAACTAACTGCAACAAACATAGTAAACTAACTACTATTTTTGCGATTTTTAAATTTTTTTTTTTAAAAAAAAAAAAAAACGAATGCAACAACTAAATGTAAATAACGAAAACATAACGAACTACAATGTAAATAACTAACTATATGCAATACGACACTAAAATGCTTCCAAACTTAAACTAGACATTTGTCTCAATGACATGAAATAGAAAAAATTAAAGCAAGAGGACTTCCCTAAAAAATATAGCAATCTTCCTCCTTGCCTCGCTAAGTTTGGAGAATAGGCTAAGACACATGGAACAAATTGGGCATCACACTTGAATTTGACTTGAATAACTGTAAAACCATGATAGAAGCAATTTTATTAAATCCTAAATAAATGCAAATTCAAAACTACTAATATAAAACTTAATAAAAACTAAAAATAAAAATTAAACTTGGGTTGCCTCCCAATAAGCGCTTGTTTTATAGTCTCAGCCTAACTTCTTCAATTCTCTATCCAATTCCCCTACCAAAGTTGAGGAACCCTCCATCCATCGGAAATAATATAGCTTTTGGTAGGTTCCCATTTACGATAGCCAGTGTATTAAAGTCACCTAGCATGCTTTCTTTAGATAAGATCACATTCAAGAACGTCCAAACATCTAGGTGGTTTCTCTATCGAGTCTCATGAATATATTTCGGTATTGAAGCTTATCGACACAACAGTTTCTTCTTCTATCTTCTCCATTTCATCGCACCATGGTTTCAAGGTGTACTTGCTTTTACATCACAGAGAGTATTGCGACGCGACATGACTACCAATCGGACAAGGTTTTGCAAATCTACTTGGGACTCTTGAAGCTGTGGAGGAGAAGGCACTTGAGGCATAAATAACATTGGCTCATCATCATTGGTTCTCACAATTAGTTCTTCACCGACCTTGTTGTCATTATCCCCACTTGTCTCCTCTTTTTCATCTCGTGGCTCATCCAGTTGTAGATTTGGCTCGAGCTCTCCATCAGTCTCGGAATCCATGTCATAGGTCCAGGTGTATTGAGGACGGCTGTTCAACGCATGTGCTATCTGTTCCACTTGATTTTCCAGATTCTTTAACGATACCCCATGGCATTGCAAAGTAAGATCTACTTGATTCAATTTCTTATCTTGTTCCTCGTTCTTTTTGTCAGAAGCTCTAATGAATTTTTCCAAGGCTTCTTCCAAACTTGATATCCTCTCTGGTTGTTGAGTCGGATTTTGAAACCGGAGGTGTTTTGTTGTCAGGTGGTTGAAGTGTTGCACTTGATTGTTACTCCATGAAAATCCGGGTGATACCCCAATCGATGATAGTTGTTGGGATAGACATAATTATTGGGGTAATCACCACTATATTGCATCGGCTCTAAATCGATGGGCATTGATGACTCAGATGATTTCTAGCACAATAATCACAAGTAACCGCCATACTTTTGACGTATTTGAGCTTCAAAAGCTTTAAACATCCTCGAAAGTGTCTCAGTCTGTGCTAACAATGCAGAAAGTTTCTCGAGTCTTTCAATCTCCGCTCCCTTGGTTGAGTCATGTTAGGTGTATGGCCATTGATACACAAAGCCATCCATCCATGGTACTGAAAAGAGAGAAATATAGAAAGAGAATTAAAAATAAAATAAAAATGTTTAAATTAAGACTAATTTGATTGAAATTAATATTGGAAACTAATTATTAAATTAATTCTATTAATTAACGGCGCCAAAAACTTGTTGATCGATTTCGCAATCAATGAATACGTGCAAGTATACACGGTCAACAAGTAATAAAGTGAAAGTAGAGTATCGTTCCCACGAGGAATTATTTAATAAAAATCACCAAGTACTAATTCTTAACCAAACTAATTTTATTTAAACAATCTCAAATCGTGTTTTTTCTAATTAAGAAAACTAAATTAACTAATTAAAACTAAGATTTTAACGAATGAATTCAAATAAATAAAGATTAAGACTTCAATATCCCCAATTATGAATTATAAATCAATTATCCAATTATCCCAATTATTATGCCTCTTGAATTGTTAATGGAATTCTCAAATGCCAAAAGTCCTTTTCCAAGTGATCAATTGCCTTCTATTTAATCCAGATTAATCTTGCTATATTCCTATGCAAAACAATTGAATTAAACTCTATCCAATCCCAATTCCTTACGTGTTACATGCAGTGAGCAGATATTTCCATTCAATTCACAAACCTAATTTTTCACCATGCAAATAACTAAGTCACATGATATCATGCCCGATTCTAACCCTAGAATTCCTCTTCCAATTCCTTCTAGAGTAACAAAGTAATTCTTGATCAAATAATTAAGCAATAAGCACAAGACAAGATAAATAACTCACTTTAACATAAATAATTAGAATATAATGAATAACTAATTCAGAGTAGCCATAAAAAGTTCAATTGAAATCTCAAAAATAGTTAGTTCATAATTAATGAATTAAAACCAAGAATCCACAACCCGAATAGACATCAAAAGATAAAAGTAAGATGAGAGAAGAGAATAGAATCATTGTCAAGAACTCGATGCTCCCTCTTGCTCTTGCTTCTCGATCTTCAATGGTCTCCAAGTTGCTTCAATCTCCAAAACTAATAAGAACTAGGGTTATTTTCTAATCTAAAGGAGTGTTTAATCTAGGCTAAGCTATGTAATCTCCCTTTATTTTATGCCTTACATCATGTATTTATAGGTTACAAGTACAATTTTTAGTTTTGGAACAACCCCTATCCTATTTGGAGTCAAAAAGGTGTCAAAATTCGCCCAAAACGCGTCCAGGCCGCACCAAACCCTTCCCTCAGTACCAAATACCGGGCAACTGCTTATTTCTCGAGTTCTGCTCCTAGCGCCCCGGCGCTGTAAAATACACTAAAAATCGCGCCCCGGCGCTGGCCCAAAATCTGACATTTTCTACTCCGACGTCCTTTGGGAAAATGGCCATAACTTCTTCGTCCGAACTCCGATTTTGATGATTCAAGATGTTCCGGAAAGAGGAGAAGTAGATCTAAAACTTTCATTCTTGAAGTTTGTCGAAATAATATCAGGAGCTGTAGTCAAATTGGCTCTGAAGTGACTGATGTGTAAATGGCAAGCCGAAAACGCGAATCTAGCCACCCCGAACGTCGATCCATGTAACTTTTGTCCCAAATCCTATAAAACAATATAAAACATGCTTAAATAGACACAAACACATAAAAACATCCTAAAAGACTTAAGAACAACAATAAATTAAGCCCGAATGTATCCAATTCATGGGTATAAAACTCACTCATCAGGTTTCGCTAATACCATGATTTGAAAATGAAGTTTTGCATAAAATTTATATGTTGAATCAACTAGGAAGCACGAAATTATATATTGCCTTCGATATTACCATTGATGGCAAGATATGTCGATAGAGTTTTGGTATATCAAACTTAGTATGTTACATATCGAACAGTGTGTGAAGTTATATGTTAGCGAAATTATTTCAAGACACAGTGTTTCAGTGTCAATTGTGCCAAAATCGAGATTCACGATTTATATCAAATTTTCAGAAAGGTTGTAAGAACTTGTGGAATGCAATTAAGAAATAAGTAGGTCATATTGTTTGCAAATCGATTGCCAAAGTAAAAGGAAATCCAGACATCGGAAGACTTGTTAAGCGCATGAGAAGTTTTCGATAATGTCATATGAGGAGTCCGCATTGAGCAAGTTATGAATAAGTTAAGAGTAAGGTAATGTTAGGTGGGATTTCAATTGAGGACTCATATGGTAACTAAGTCGTACAAACTTTTGTATAGGCAGAGGTTTTGTGTAACACCCCAGTCCCACATCGAAAGATAGGGGAAAAATTTGTCTGCATATAAGGAAATAAGTTACTACCAATAGTACCTTCAAGTCATGACCTTTTGGGTGAGCCTGTGGTGGGCTAAGTTGACCCAAGAAGATACTATTGGGCGTTTGAGGCCTTATTTTGATGGATTTGATTCGATTCAGACTTGGGATTTGACCTAAGATTTGTTCTGGACTCGGGATTTGACCCGGGTTGTTACATATGGTTTATCACATTGATAATCATTAGAATATCGGTATCGCGCTATCTATGTATATGTGGTGGAAAGGTGATTCTTTTCTCATGTATATATTGGATAGTTAGATGATATTAGGATTAGGTTCGGTTCTTAAAACTAAAGAATGTGGTAGGTTCGTGACTCATAATCATATGGTATGTTTTGAACCCCTCAGCAAATGGATGCCTATGGTATGACTAGGATAAGTTACTAAACTCATATGATTATGGAAAGTTCCTGAATTTCCAAAGTGTGGTAAGTTTGACGAACTATATTGGGTATAAATCAGTTATAGCATAGGAAGCGTGGAAGAAGTGAAAAGATGGTTTTGAGGTAGCCTTACCTCTACAGTTAGAGCGCATTCGCAATGTTTTTCATGTTTCGATGATATAATCGAACAAGCTCGACTGCAATCGTGTGATCAAGTACGAACCGTTATGGTTGTTCTACTAAGAAAGTACTATTTAGTTGGACGACAGGAAAGAACAAATGTTCAGGAATGAGATGATACCTTCTGTGAAGGTGATATAGAGGAACCATAATGTCAACATGACTATGTGGGAACTCGAAGCTAAAATGATGGAGAGTTACCCTGAGTTATTTGTTTAATATATGTCTTCAATTTTGGGGACAGAATCTTTGTAAGAAGGGAAGAATGTGACGATTTGATTGTTTGAGTTATGATTCTGATGACAAAATCCTTGTAAGGAGGGAATGATGTAACATTCCAGAATTTTAATTATAATATTAAATATTTGTTGAGTTATATAAATATTTAATGGATGTGTTTATCATTGAATAAATATTTTTTTAATTGATTTGATTTTATTTAGTTATTTATTTGTTAAATAAATAATTAATGAGTTAAGGAAATTATTATTATGTTGATATTTCAATTTGATGGTTAATTATTTATATTGAGTTATGTGATTAAATGATTTATTTAATTAATTGCTATTTGAATTATTTAAATTAAATATGAAAGCTTGATTAAATAAAGTGTGACAAATAACTATAGTATAAGGAGTTATTAAAAATAAATTAAAGTTGTTTTAATCTAGTTTTACCCAAACAATGCTTAAGGATATAAACTCTTTAATTTTAAAGACTTTTTGCCAAATAAAGCCTTATGGCTTTTGGATTTTCTCTTTTTAATTATGAATTTTACTATAACAAATTAAATAAATAAATAATAAATAATAAATAAAATATAATTATAATTTATACGTTTATATCGTTGTAACTGATATATTTAGTATACACATTATGGCCTAATAGTTTTATTTCTACGCTTAACTAAGAGTTGGCCTATGCTATACTGTGAAGAGAAAGGAACAGAGAAGTTGAGAGAAACTTGAGAGAGATTGAGAGAAAATTTGTGAAAAACTAAGAGTTTCAAAGCAAATTCAGTTGGTTAGCAAGGATTATCAAGCATAAGAAGGTATTACTTATAACCCTAATTTTATATATTTATATATATATATATATATATATGTGTATATATATGAATTTTACAGCATATAACTTCTACTTTTGTGAATTCATCTTTTTGGAATTTTTGATATACAATTGATTACTTGTTATTGTATATGTTTGTGATGACTAGAACTAGTATTTAGTCAAGAATTCGTATGCTAATTACAGTTAAAAAGGAAGAAAAATAAATTACAGTATATATTTGCATGTGGCTTGTAAAAGTACCAATTTTAGTTGTCAATTTGTATGTTAATTTGTGTATTGAAGCTTGTTTATGCTAGTTCATTAAGAAACGAAGAGAACGTAATTTGAATGAAGCAATTTGGCCAAGTATAGAGATCACAATGTTGATTTTTGTGAAGAATATAAAAATTTGAGTTTTTATCTGAAAATGAGGAATTTGAGAAATTAAACTAGTTTAAGTTGTTGTTAAATTGTTCTATATTGATATATATGTGAGGAAACATGTTTGTAATAGTTTTATATCATTTGTTTATGTTAATTTCACTATTTGATGGGTGAAATACATGTTAGTTGGGCTAAAGTTTACATCGCTCATGCCTTAGTTTACGCCTCTATAAGTGCTACACGCATGCATTGCTTGATGTCAAGCAAAAAAAGGTATAGCTGCTTGGCCGGTCCCAAGCTTGTGTATGGCGCATGAATGCGCCATACCACAATCTGCCCCAGATGACCTGCTTTCGCTGCCGATTACAGGATAGCAACATACCTTGGTCTAATGATGTATTAATGTAATAATACGTGTAACAGCAAGGTTAAAACAGAATCTTGTTATGTGGTTAGTAATTTCAAAGTTTCAAAAATGAATAGTATATTACGTACGCGATATGTTAGAACTTAGTGTATATAATGATTAGTAAACAAGTGTTGTGAAGGTTAACATTTGAAATTTCTGATATTTACTTGGTAGCATAAGACTTGTACTAAATTAACAAGTTTAGCTAGAAATGGGTGTTATTTTGGAAGTGGATGCTAAAAGTCTTATGTATGTGTTAGTGAGTTTTCAGATTCGTGTTATGTGGTTTAGTATTATGGGTAGACCTTAAACTAAAGGTTATAACTTAACTAAGATGAGAAATGAATCTGTGAGGTTAATGTATGTAGCTAATGGATGTGTTAATCCTAATGGTATGTGTAGGATATTGGAAGTACGTGAGTTGTAATTGTATAGCTTATGCAATAGGCAAGTTCCCTAACCATTGCTACTTTATTATTCAGCAAGGTTACTATTCACTATTATGTTATGTTTATGCAAATTCTCTATCTCTAATCTCTTGTTTAATGATTTATTGTCATGCAAGTTCTTTAATCCTCATTTATTGTTGAGGAAGTTAGTTAATCTTTGTTTCTTTATTCAAAGTTGTATTTTTATTGTGAGAAGTGTGTTTATTCAGCTACTAATACCTGTTGTTTGATCTTCGTTCTTCAATATCATTGTACTATCTTACATTATTGTACCGAACTCTAAGTTGCTTAGTGATTCTTTATCAATTCAACTAATCCTTAGTTGATGAATGTTCTAAACTCTAAATTAACCTTGAAGTCTACCTAGACCAAACTTCCTTTGGTTTATTTATGTACTCACACAACTTTGAAAGCATGTTGTCGATGATAACATTTGTTCAACTTAGAAATTGTTAATACTCTAGCTCTTATTGATTCATCGATATACCTTGTTCATGAAGATATTGTAATCAAACCCTTGAATAATTATTGGTTCCTATCTGATTCAACCAGTACTTGGTTGATGATCATTCTAAAAACCTAGACTTCCTTTGAAGTTAATTCCCAACCAAACCTCCTTTGGTTCGGAACATGATAATCTAAGCTGGATGAACAACCCTATATAAGGGGATTATTTTAAAGATATGCAATAGCGTTAAAATGTTTACGCAATATATAGTACAAAGGGCTGATCACCTGGAGTACGGAATGATGGTCCATATAGTCGTTTAGACTGTTAAAGGTTACAGTAAAAACACCTGTGAACCTAGGACATAGATGATGATTATAGTCTTTTAGACTGTTAAAGGTTAAAGTAGAAATACTTGAAAACCTAGAATAGAGTTCGTGGTCTTATGACCCTCAGTGTATTCTTTGATGTTGTTATCTATTGTTAACTTAAACGTTCATTCTTCCTTTGAACTCATAGTTGTTGAATTAAAGTTTATTGTTCCGGTAAGAATACTTTACCATTGAAAGCGGAGTTAATTGTCATTCATAAAATGTTATTGTATATTATCTTTCTTGTGGGCAATTGTTTGCTCACTCTTGCACAAAACAATGCAGATGAAGTTAAGAAGTTTGAAGAGCTTTCTACAAGCAAGGGCAAGGACAAAGTGCTTGATTAGACGATGACGTTTAATATATCTTTTATTATGAAGCTTATGTAATAGATTTATTTAAAAACATGTTTCAATTTTCCGTTGATGATGTAATAAAGGTTAGATGACCTGGGATTTATTTTAGATTATGTAACCCCTTTAATGGGAGATTCATTGTTTAAACTATTGAGTTTAATTATATCCTTTATTTATGGGTAGTTAGTTATGATTTTATTGGACAGTGAACACCAAATCTGTGGGATTGAACTGCCCGAATTTGGGGGTGTCACACTGCAAGTATTATCAAACTTGCACTACCTCCCATAATAGTACATCATGTGAATCAATAGTTCAGTCATGTGAATCAATAGTTCTATACATGTGAAAAAAATTGTTACAGTATAGTACCTTCATCTATACCTCTATTTTAAATTTAGTCATGCAAGTATTATCAATCTTGCACCACCTCCCCTAATAGTGCATGCATGTGAATCAATAGTACGTATATGTGAACAAATAGTTATATGCATGTGAACGAATAGCAATTAATTGCTCATTTATCTGATTAATTACCCAATTGGTCAATTTAACCTCCAGAAATTAATTATTATCGAAATAAATGTCGATTTTCATTAACACTAATAATCCCAACACAATGAAAATATCAATTTCATCTTTAATCAACACAAACTTATTCATCATTAATATTATAACTCACAATATTTAACAACCAAATCATTCCCAGGAAAGAGGGGGCTTTCCGATAAGGATTTTTCCCTATTGGCGCGCAATTAGGTGACTAAACCTCTCTTCGACAGAACTTTCTAGACATCGTCAATATTGCAAATAATAATATGAATAACTTTGTCGTCTCAATTATTGATTTAATAATATAAAATATTATGCAGATGATACTGTGACAATAATTGAATCAATAATATGAGAGATATTATGCAGCAATTACTGTAGCAATAATTGAGTATAACTGAGTGACTTCTCACGTAAGCATCAATAATCAATACCATGTGCTACTATGCAACCATGCGTCTTACTATACTTTTATTTTACTACCAGGTAGTTCAACAGTTTAACGGTAAAACTTTCGCCGTTATTTTTATAAAAGATATTTTTATCATTTTCTAACTCCGACAATACTTCTGTTGTGGGGTCCACCAATGATTGTGTCGTCGTACGAATATTCCTTGTTTAAACGAATATTCCCCGATCAATCGAATATTTTATAACAACTTGCTTACTTTGCAAAAAAAATCACATATCACCCTTAACTTTAACCTTTTAACAATTTAACCATTTACTAAATAGAATAATAATTATAAGAAAATTGAATAATTTCATTTCATAAAATTTGGGATCTCACAGTGATAATAATTGAATCAATAATATGAGACACTATGTAGCAACTATTGTTGCAATAATTGAATAAAACTGAGTGACTTCTCACGTAAGCATCAATAATCAGAGACACTGTGCAATATTGTGTGCTACTGTGCAACAACGCGTATTAATGTACTTTTATCACCAAGTATTTCAATAGTTAACGGTAAAACATTCGCCGTTATTTTTATAAAAAGATATTTCTGTTGTTTTCTAACTCCGAAAATAATTTTGTTGTGGGGTCCACCAATGGTTTTGCCGTTGTACGAATATTCCCTGATAAAACGAATATTTCCCGACCAAACGAATATTTTATAACAACTTGCTTACTTTGCAAAATTTATAAATATTGCCCACAACTATAACATTATATCAAATCCACACCATAATATTCAAAATGATATTTAGAGAAAATTAATCTTTATTCATAAAATTTATGGTCTTACACTATAAGTCAAAAAGAAGGAACTTATAAATAGACCTATTGTACCACAACCGAATCATAAATTTGGAAAAGTACCAAAGATACATGGGAGGTATGGATTCATCATAGATGGTGATGATGAGGTACGCGTCATAGAAGATGATGATCTAGTTACATACGATGAGGCTAAGAGTTGTAAACATTCATAGAAATGGCAGATAACCATGAAATCCAAAATGGACTCCATATATGAAAAACTAAGTTTGTACTTTGGTTAAACCTTTGGTAGGCATAATGCCTAAAGGGTTTATATGGGTTATGAGAGAAAGACTGGAGCATATGGCAAGGTGGAGACCTATAAGGCTAAACTGGTGAAAAAAGGGTTTCAAATAAAGTCAATGAGTTGACTGTGATAAAACCTTATTACAGATAGTAATGCTCAAGTACATTTGGATTTTACACGCGATTGTAGTTTATTGTTACTAAATTTGGCAAATGGACTTGGAGACACCCTTCCTCATCTAAATTAGAGGATAATGTATGTATGATACAACTAGATGGATTTGTTTCAATGGTTGAAGCAAATCATGTATATAAGCTATAACAATCCATTTATGGATTGAAGCAAGCTTCTCAAAAATAGAACATTGGTTTTGATGAGATAATAAAAAAATGTTTGATTTTATCAAAAACGAGAATGAACCTAGTGTGTCAAAAAGGGTCAGTGGGAATAATATATTAGTGCTACAATCAGTAAAGATAAAGTTGTCTACATATTCCTCCATGAATGATTTGGGATGAGCATCCTATATATTGGGGATATAAATCAATATAGATAGTTTTAAAAGGATGTTCGACTTGACCCAAGGAATGTATATTCATTCGATGCGAAAGGCTTTTAGCATGGCAAACTCCAAGAAATATCTCATGTTGATGAGTCATGAAGTGTATCTCTCTAAATAGTCCCCATAAACTCTTGAAAAGAGAGATCGCATGAGTAATTATCATGTACGCAATGAAATATATGAGACTTGATGTTGATCAATTAAATTCTGGAAAAGATCACTTTATAAAAGTGAAAAATATCATAAAGTACTTAATCGGCACTAAGGATTTGATTATAATACATGGTGTGTTTGAATTAAAACTCGAGGGCTAAATATACTAAAATTTTTTAGACTGACTAAGACAATATCAAAACCACTTTAGGGTAAATCGTTACCTTGAATGGTGGTGCAGTGAATTAAAAAAATTCCAAACAACAAAGAATTGCTAGTTTAGTAACAATGACAAAGTATATAGCTATAAATGAAGCTGAAAGTTGATTATTTGGATGAAAAGTTTATTACAGAACTAGGAATAGTTTCTAAGTCTCATCTTGGATCCAAACATGTGTTGCGGCACTTTCATTTGATCAAAGAAATCATTGAAAAAGGAAAAGTCACTATAGAGATAGTGGACTCTCGAGAACAATATTGCATATCCATTTATTGAAACTTTATCCAACAGTAGAATGATCGTCACTTAGAGAAGAATGGTATTAGATATCATGCCGATTGACTTTAGTGCAACTGGGAGATTTAAAGTAGTATGCACACAAGTCAATCTTATTTGATATGATATAGCAAATACTTTGTAATCTTTTTTCGTTTATTAATAAAAAGTTAATTTACAAAAGGAATTTTACTTTATCTACGTGGTGATGTTATATTAAATGTGATAAACACATAATTTTGAGTAATGCTTTTATAATGATAATGATCATGCTAATGAGATCTAAATTCTAGATAGCTCACAAACTAAAAATCGTTCCTAATCGTTGGATTACTAAAAAGGCGATTAGTGAATCCGTATAGATTGGTACATACTTTTCTTTCTCTTAGGAAGAGGATGATTGATCTCATAATCATTTGTGTGGAGGCACTAAAGGAAGTATGTTGATGCTTATTAGAGAATAAGTTCACTGAATATGATTTGCTAAAGAAATACCTAATGGAGTTTTACTTTTCTGTCAATAGTAATTCCTATACTGATAGTAGTACAAGTGATCATTAGAATTGAGATCATCATAGTATCTTATGTATGATGAGTTATGCTTTGACATATTCCTTAAGACCCTTAGGGTATATCAAAGGTTATGCTTGAGTATAATAAGTTATACATGGAGATAATGATTGATCAACAAAAAGTATACCACTTCTAGTAAAAGGAAAGAATGTCCTCTATGATTCAATGAATGACAACTCAGTAGTCTTTGGCCAAAGCAGAATGAAATTAGAAAGGTGTTTCTAATTTATATTAATCAGAGTTGTGCATTGAGAATCGAAATACATACAATTAAATAAATAAGACTTGATAATAATTTCATGTCTTATATTTAATTGGGACATTATATGGTAGAAAGAATGAATTGTAAGGTAAGTATACACTGAAAGGTTCTTTTATGATTAATGTTAAAATCTATATTATCTGGGAAGTCGTTGATCGCTAAGAGGCATACTCTTATTGTAGAATAAATATTATTTATTTAAATAAATTAAATAGTTTAATTTATTTGTTTAAATAAGATTAGAATTGTTTTAATTGATTTATTCACAATTGCTTTAATATAGAGAACCTAAAGAATCACACCGTAAAAGTAAAATATTTATTTAAGAAGTAAATGACATAATAGTAATAATATATTAAGTATATTTAATTTACTTTATGGTGATAGAATAAATTAAATAGTTTAATATTTATTATTTAATATTTTAGAAATATTAAATATAAATTAAAAGAGGAGTTTTCATAATATTATTTCTATTATTACTACTTTATTTTTAAATGGTTTAGGAATTAATTAATAAAATTACTCTCATAAGTTCTTAATTGAAATAGGAATTTAATTTAATTAAATAAAACCCTATTCCTAAATACTTTAGGAAGGTTGCCTATATATATAAATAAGAGAAGTCTTATTGTGGATTAGGGTTACACAGTTAAAAAAACTTCCAAGAGTTGGGAAAGTAATGACAAATTTTTTAGAGATAGAAAACTAGGGTTTTTCCAAATACCCAACTTATTGAATACGTATTATTCCTTGGTGGATCACCTCTAGAGTCCAAACACTTGGGAGGCTTGCATTGATCTAAAGAAAGAATCTAATCGGTGGAATTCAAGGAGAACACGAAGGAATTGGAGGTGAACTTGTACCTGAAGAAGCTATGATTTATGAGGGTATAATTCTATAACTCCATCTCTTTTGTTTATTAGATATTTGTGCACAAGAATGATCATGGTGATGATTTGTATAAAAAATTTAAAATTTGATTTTATCGCGCTTCCTCATTATTTATGTAATTTGATTACATGTACGTGCTATATACAAACCTAACAGGATGACCGATGCCACTATAATGCAAACACATGTCCTAAAGATGATCAATTCGATTGAACAGTTGGGACATCTTGGTTTTATCATGTATGGTGATTTGAGTCAAGATTTAATCTTGTAATCACTACTTCACTCATTTTCATAATTTGTTATGAATTTTCACATGAAAAAGCTTGATGTCAGTTTTCCTGAATTGCTTAACATGTTGAAAACCGTTGAGAATCACCTTCCAATGAAGAAAGACCACATTTTACTTGTAGATGATTCTTCTGGGAAGCGGAAGAGGGCCAAAGGATCTTTCGAAAAGAAGAAAAATCCCAAGAAGGCAAAAGGAAAGGAGAAACCAAAGGACAAGAAAGAGACTGATGCCGATAGCAAAGGAGTTTTCTTTCACTGCAATAATTCGGGATATTAGAAGAGGAACTATTAGGAGTATCTTGTAGAGCAAAAGCAAAAGAAGCTTGGAGAAGCTTTAGCTTCAGCTATAGATACATGTTTATTCATGATTGCAATAAATATTTCTATAAGTCAAAGTTCTACTTGGGTATTGGATATTGTATGCGGTTCTCACATATGAAATTTTTTGCAGGGACTAAGCAGAAGTAAAAAGTTGATAAAAGGAAAAGTCACCATGCGTATAGGAAATGGAGCAAAAGTTGCTACATTAGCCGTAGGGACATATTTTTTAGCATTGCCTTCGGGAAAATAAATTAATTTAATAAATTTTTATTATGTTCCAGTTCTTGTTAGAAACATTATTTTAATTCCATTGTTGGACAAAGAAAGTTTTAATATTATAATAAATAATAATTGTTGTTTTATTTATAATGAGAATGTTTTGTATGGAACTGGCACATTAATTGATGGATTGTATGTACTTGACTTAAATGAAAATATTTTGCAAATAGAATAAACTAATAAAAGGAAAAGAGTTGATGTGAATCATACCTTCATATAGCATTGCAGACTCAGTCATATTAATGAAACAAGACTAAACAAGTTGCATAGATATGGGATTTTAGAGTTCTTTGATTTTTAATTATATCTAACTTGTGAATCTTGTCTCATGGGAAAGATGACGAAATCTCCATTTAGTGCACATGGAGAGAGAGTTGCAAGATTGTTATAGTTGGTACACATGAAAATAGTATGCATACAAGTCAATAATGTATGATGATAAAGAATATACTTTGTAAAAAATTTATTCATTTATTAATAAAAGTATTTATTTACTAAAGGCATTTAATTTTTCTACATGGTGTTATTTTAATAATATGTGATAAACCCATAGTTTTAAGCAATGCTTTCAGAATCATGATGAGATCATGCTAATGAGATCTAAATTCTTAGATAACTTAAAAACTAAAATGTTCCCAATCAATGGATTACTAAAAAGGGGATAAGTGAATCTGGATAGATTGGTACATACGTTACTTTCTCATTGGATGAGGATGATTGATCTCATGATTATTTGTGTGGAGACATTAAGGAAAGTATGTAGCTGCTTATTGGAGAATAAGTTCATCGAACGTGGCTCGCTAAGGAATACCTAATGGAGTTTTACTTGCCTATTAATAGGAATTCCTGAAGTGATAGTAGTACAAGTGATCCTTAGACTTGAGATCATCATAGTATCTTGTGTATGATAAGTTATACTTTGGCATGTCCCTTAAGACCCTTAGGGTATATCAAAGGGTGTGCTTGGGTGTAATAAGTTATATATAGAGATAATGAATGATCAATAAAGACTCTACCGCATCTAGTAAAAGAAGAGAAATGTCCTATGTCATTCGATAAACGTTAACCTAGGAATCCTTGGCCAAGGTGGAATGAAATTTGAAAGGAGTTTTTAATTTGAATTTATTCGGATTTGTGCATTTGTGAATCGAAATACATATAATTAAATAAAATAAGATTTGACTGTAATTCCATGTCTTATATTTAATTGGGACATTGTATGGTGGAATGATTGAATTGTACGGTAACTATTTACTCAAAGTTTCTTTTATGATTAATGTTGAAATCTATATTATTGAAAAGTAGTTAATCGCTAAGGAGGCTTATCCTTATTGTAGAATAAATATTATTTATTTAAATAAATTAATAGTTTAATTTATTTATTTAAGTGAAATTAGAATGGTTCTAATTGATTTATTCACAATCG
Source organism: Panax ginseng (assembly GCA_020205605.1). Taxonomy (NCBI): domain Eukaryota; kingdom Viridiplantae; phylum Streptophyta; class Magnoliopsida; order Apiales; family Araliaceae; genus Panax; species Panax ginseng. Next base: position 41,342,425 of record CM035128.1, on the reverse strand, counting down.
GTTTAATATGGAGAACCTAAATGGTCACGCCATAAAAGGAAGAATATTTATTTAAGAAATAAATGGCATAATCGTAATAATAAGTTAAGTGTATTTAATTTAATCTATGGTGATAGAATAAATTAAATAGATTAATATTTATTATTTAATATTTTGAAAATATTAAATATAAATTAATAAGTGGAGTCTTATTATTATTATTACTATTATTATTAAGTTAATTCCAAAAAGGGTTTGAGAATTAATTAATAAAGTACTCTCATATATTCCTAACAAGATTAAGAGACTAATTAATTAACAAAGTTTAATTAATTATTCCTAATGAGATTAGGAAGCCTAATTAATTAAAGAAGTTTAATTAATTAAATAAAAACCCTATTCCTAAATAGTTTACTAGGGTTCTCTACATCTATAAATAAGAAAGTCTTTTTATGGAGAGAGGGTGACGTAAGGTACACACTTTATTCCAAGAGTTGGGAGAGTACACCTTTCTATCAAAGATGGGAAAAACTAGTGTTTAGCCAAACACATTTCTTCTTGTATTTTTGTTCTTCCTTGGTGGATCACCTCTAGAGGCCAAACGCTTAGGTGGCTAACGTTGATCAAAGGAAGGAATCCAATCCTGCGTGTTCAAGGAGACCACGAAGGACTAGGAGTTGAACTTTTATCTGAGGAAGCTCGAATCTTCAAGTGTATGAATCTGATCTCCTTCTTCTTCGTTTATATTAATAATTAAACACAAAGCATGATCATGGTATGAAATTGTATGGAAATTTTAAATTCTAATTTATCGCACTTTCACTCTCTTTTATATGATTTAATTATGTAATTACGCTATATACAATGCCAACAGTTGTATCAAAGCCAAACTTTGTACTAATTGTCGATTTTATGATTCCATGTATGAATTGATATGCGATTGAATCGAATTTTCTGGGCAAAAAATGAAGTTTTCTGTTTCTACTACTTAGCGTAGCCTCTCGCGTCCCGATTCATCTCGAGCGCGGCGCACTACTATTTTCACAAACTAAAAACGAGAAAAGAAGACCGTAATGTCGCGTCGCCCTAGTTCATTCTGGGCGTGGCCGCACCACTCTGCAGTGTTTTGAATTTTTTTTCATCAATTGAAGTAAATGGTTTATTTAATTGATAAAAGTTTAAAATAAATATGTTTATTTTATCTAAGATGTGATTTCAGATTGCTAAAAAATTAAAGAGTTTAATTTTAATTTGGTTTTTGATTAAAATAAAAGAGTTTATTTTATTTTAAAAACAAAATATTAGCAAACTTTTGCCCATTAAATGATATCGATGCATATATAGAATGGTTTTATTATTCATAAGATGAATATTTATTTATTGATGCATATGATGATATGTATGATAATAAATGTGATTGATTATGGACTATTAAATAATGTGATTGGATTTTATTTTAGTTAGATATAAGAATGTATGGGTTTTATTAAATGGGTTTTGCGTACCTCGTCTTCTCTACTTTTTCTCAATGTAAATTATATCTCCCTCCTATGTACTTCCCTTTGACTACTGATCAAGGTTTTTATTTATTGTAAATAGTTTTTGTAATAGGAATAGTTAGAATTAAATTTTGAAAAATTGAAGACCAAGGAGCAATGAGCGCTTGAAGACCCGTTTGTAATGGAGTCTTGGTTTAAATATAATAGTTATGTTTAAATTTAATTCTTTCACTCTAGGGTTTGACCTTTTGGTTTACTTGGTGGCTCTAGTGAACTAAACTAAAATAAAGTCCATAATCAATCGGGGTAGAATATAGTAGTCTATATGCATTCTTATACTATATATATATATATATATATATATATATATATATATATATATATATATATATATATAGCTCCAAACTCTCTCCAAATGAACCTGGAGGGAGCGAACTAAGAGCGAACCAACTATAGCGACGGTTTTTTCCGTCGCTATAACATAAAAAACCAACTTTCTATGCAACATATTTCGCATGTCAAATAATATGACGCATATTATATATATATATATATGTGTGTGTGTGTGTGTGTGTGTGTGTGTGTGTGTGTGTGTGTGCATGCGCACTAAACAAGATGAGACAAATAATAACAAACCTCTCAAAGAAGTTATATTAAGTCTAAAGAGTTCAAAGATATTTGGAGTATCGAACGTCACCTTCTAGCATAATAAAACGATAGAGTATCAGTTAATCATTATAAGTTTGTTGTGTCACAAAAGGCTTATTTTAATTTTTTGAGATGTTGTTTTATCACATTTAATGCTTATAAATAGATTGAATGATGTTATTTTATTGTGTCACACAAGGACAATGTTTTTCATTTGAATATATGGAAGTGCTAGGTTGGAATTAACTTGAATAGTTTTGATTCGGATGTGTCACACTTGATCAAAATTATTTAAGAGGCACAATAAAAGGAGTTATATGTTGATATAATTGACAAAAGTTGTCTACCTATTTATTTATATATAGTTTGTTGTGTCACACAAGGCTATATACATTTGAAATGGGATCCTTAATCTCACTACCAAATCTTTAATTAGATTTTTCTGAACTATGTGACAACCCGAAAAATCGGATTGTCCATAATTTAAGTTTAAAGAATTAGTTATTAATATTTAAAATTTTATTAATAATATTATGTGTTATGTGTTTATTAATCGTTATAGAACCTAGGATGATTATAAAATGGGAGGATTCTGGCTATGAGCTAGACTGAACTAGTAAAAATTTTCAAGACAAAAATAATTTTTTTCTGGGAACAGAAGTATTTTCGAGGAAAAAGACGAAATAGGCACATTCACCCGACAAAAACCCTAAGGGTTTGGGTTTGAATAACCTAATCTTTTTTGAGAGTTCGGTATGTCGAAATGACATTTCGTGGAAAGATTTGACAATAATATATAGTGAAAAGTTAAGTAAGCCGATAAAAGTTTTTCTTGAAAAATGTGCCGAAATCGGACAAAATAAAAATGACAAAAAGTATTGTTATGTACTTTTCATTCGTTTAACTACGTTAGGGGAAAACGTGAAGGAAAATGCTTATCATCAAAAAGTGTTTTTCAGTTTTTTAGAGTTCCGATGAATGCGTAAAAGTTAATCTGTAAAAGAAAGACGAAATATCCAACAATATTTGGATTTTGAGAATCGCAGTTTTTTTCAAACTATCAGACGAATTCCATAAGACGGAAGCACGAAGCTTCCAAGAGAATCTTCATGAATAGTAAGGAGGTGTGAATAGTAAGACAGTTTGCCAATTAACCAAAACGCCCTTAGCCTTGGGTTTCTATATAAGAGAACCTTAGCTCATTTTTTTGTGATTTTGAAAACCAACGGAATGAGATTTAAGAAGAAAGGTAACCCAAAATCGAGTTTAATCTAAATTTTCTTTAAGTTTTCTATGTTAATATACACATCTTAATGAAAATAGGAGAAGAAGATGTTAAGAATGATTTCATATAGTTGAAATCATAACATAATGAAGTATGAAGAATTAAAGATTTATTTATAAAAGCTTTCTTAAGGAAGTATGAATTTCGTAATGAATTTGAACGATCTGAATATATCATATGAACGATTTGGTGAAATAGGTAAGGAATTGTGTTTTATAACACCAAATTCCAAGAAAAAGTGAAATCGTAATCAAAGAATCTATTAAAAATGAAGAACAGACGAAGAACGCAAAGAACACAAAGAATGTTGTTGATGGACAATTTTAAAACCATCGTAGTATAACTTGTTGTTGATGGACAAGTTTAAAACCATCGTGTATAAGTTAGTTGTTTATTGCTTGGTTAGGAACGATAGAAACGTTCATGAAGAACGGATTGAACTTAGCTATAATGAAGTTATGTCGAAAATTTTGTAAAAGACAAACGAGAAGTAGAAAGTATGTAAATGAACCCAAATGTGTAGGGTTTTATAAGAATGTAACAAAACGTAGAAAATATGAGTCGTGGAGTCAAGAACAAATGAATTCTGAGTTCGGATAACCGAATTACGGATGAGGGGACGAAGAATGTTAATAACGTAAAATGAACGAATACTAAAATTTAAGCCAATTGAATGGCATGTTAATGGATACAGAATGAATTTTTTTCCAAGGGAAGTTAAAGTACGCGATGAGAGTAAGAAGATGGCTTTGGAACGACTTCGTTCTTAGTTATAACGAAGAAGTTATGAGATTGTAAAGTAAGCATCTCAAATATGTTCAACACTTAGAATTTTTTTTTCGAAGTTTTAGAAGCTGAAGCCATAAATACGGTTATCTTTTGGGAAGTGGTAACCGCAAAGACCAACCTAGGGGACTAAGCTACTAAAGACTCGCGCTGCAGTGCCAAAAATAACAAGGGAACCTGCGCCGCAACGTCGGTGCAGGGCAAAGCCTAGAGAAGAGCTTTTAATTGCTCAACTCCTGTGAGAAGTGTAAGGAAAGATAAGGAACATACAGTTCACATAATGTAACACTTAATCAAGTGATTTAAACCTTAAGTGAAGGTTGAACTGAAAGATTGAACGAGATTAAAAGACTAAGAATGTAAACGTAACGTAGTTGCGATGAACAAATCATCTTAGCATACAACGAACCGTAGGGCTTCGACATTAAGAAAGGACAATGAACGTGAGGTTCATACAATGAATAACGAATAAGAGTGATTAAAACCATAGATAAAGGTTCAATGAGAGATTAAGAGATGAATAATGTGAATGCAGAATATGTAAACGATCCCCGTGAATCGTATTCGCATTGTGCGAACATTCTAAGTATACATTGGTTGTATGACTTAGACGTTGGCGAAGGTAGTAAGTAAGATATGAAATTATCAAAAAAGCCATAACGAATGGTAATAAGATTAATGAAAGTCCGAGTGTGATTCAGATAGAGAATGTTAGAAAGAAATGTAAGCGTTAAACACTTTAGCCAATGTAAGGTTCAGTGTACGCGAATATTAAATGGGTAGAACCTACACATCTTGTATGGTTTGACTGTAAGATAATGAAGACCAATGATTAAACCTGTGAACGGTGAAGAAACTGAATTAATGACAATGACGTATAACGTTAAGAAGCTGAGTTAGTAATAATAACTTGGATAACGTTCTGAGTCAAATGAACTAGACGTTATAAGATACGAATAAGGTAATGTAAAATGCTTAATGCTATGAACGCATAACATTAACATTGAATGATCGTTCTAAGTATATAAAAGATTATATTAACTTAACGAACGTTATAGTTTTAATGGTTCGGATAAGTTAAGCTAAGTTTAGGTTGTGGTACAATAGTAATCTGTAATGGACGACATATGGGAGCTGGGCTAAACAATTCCTTCAGAGAGCGGAGGTATATACGAAACTGGCAACCGATCTAACTCACTGTGAAAGACAGTGTAGACGAGACGGGAAACTAGTTTGTTAGTTGTTTGTGAGAAACCACTCAGAGTACCATATGGAATACTAGTAGTAACGCGATGTGTGTTGAGTCCTATAAGAGTTATAAGAAGAAAGTTGAGTAACGTGATGTAAATCATCAAAGATGATGATCGTATGAGTAAGACATCCCCGTATATCGTAATACCGTAAAACGATAAAGAAAGTTGGTCGCATAAACTTAGATTGCAAGAATGCTAACCCTAAGAAGCAAAGTTAAGTTTAAACTAATGCATAAGTCAAGAATATGACTAATTGGAGCATGTTATTCCTTATGTGATATATAGGGATTGTGATGAGTAGTTCAATGTAAACTGTAAGATATAGCTGTGTGTAAGGCAAGTTTCCTAACTTCATTCATATTTTAAATGAATGCTAGTTTCTTAAACTTTTTCAAATGTTAAACTTGAAAAGTTTTGTCTATGTGCAAATGTGTGATATTTGTACAAGGTGGTAGGATGTATGAGGCTTTGTGCCACAATTTTAACACTTCGGTGTTTCTATGAGATGAACTATTCTGTGATTGAAATGTTCAATATGAGAATGTTCTATTTATACATGATCCGTTATTGTTAAGTCTGTGTTAATGATTCTAGCCAGATAGAATGTGTATAGAAAAAGGTAGAAGAAAGAAAGTATTTCAAAGTGAATGTGACTAATGTTTTAAAATGATAGGAATCAGAATTATTCCTATTATTCAAGTTGCGTCAGAACCATTATTCGATTATTGAAGTCTTAAAAGAATGGTTAAGTTCTTGAAGTTGTTTATTCAATTGCT